>UZAF01016126.1:129856-177774 GCA_900617895.1 Haemonchus placei
CACACACACACACACACACACACACACACACACACACACACACACACACAAACACACAGACAAACCAACAGACACACTTAGCGCGTTATATATAGTAGGATAATCCGTGCAGAATCATAATTAGTAATCAGCGAAGAAGTGTAAACGATAGGCAGCCTGCGCATAGCAAAAACAAAGCATGAATTGGGATCTGTAAGCGAATGTTATATCTAAAATTGTTCGCTCTCTCAAAACTCATCCAAACTCGTGTTGTTCGCTCGAGCGTGTCAGAGTTGACATACGTTCTAGGGATTAGATGGTGGCCTCGTCCGAGTGGAAATGTTATCAGTCCTCAAATTGAGTAATGCTGTCACATTTCACAATCATCGGGCGCCTCCGGCTTCTGAAAAGAGAATTGAAAGCTGGCTGGACAGCGGCCGTCAACGTCGACGACCACTACGGCATCGTCAGCCTGTCCATCTGCTCATTGTCCCATGAGCAACATAGGCTCCAAGCGTCCTTTTTTTCTACGGTTTGTTAGTGCTTGTCGCTAATTCTTGTCGTTCGCTACATGGGCGAGGTCCGATGGCACTTCATCAGACAACATTTTCCAGCTCGCTAATTCGTTTTAGAGTAGACAGGCTGCTTTTCGTTGTGTGCTTTTTAACAGCGCCTCATAAATCATTTTCTGTAACCAAAATGACCTCTTGGCTTGAATAGCATGATTGTTCCAAAAAAGCAGTATAAACTCCCACCTCTTCAAACCCAAAAGGCTCTTTGTTACTTTGTTCGAGTTCTCCGTATGCCCGAAGATTCTAGTTTCCTTCCAAATAATAAACAGAAAAATATTCTCGAAATCGTTTGTGTTTTGAATGTAGCTGGCAGCAGGTACTGAAAGTGAAGTTATTCATAACGGCAAAAATTGCACAGCTGGTCGAACGTGATATCTGATGACATGCTGTCTAAAGGAAGTCCCAGTAACAGTTGTTCACAGCTACCGAGCAGCAGCAATGCATTTGTAAGTACCACTGAACTTAAACTGAGGTTTTGCATTCATTTGTTCTCCAGTCTCGTCCATGAGCTGTCATTGAACCGTTACTGTACTACTTATTGTCCTCGAACCGATGATGTTGTACTTTCTTCGCATTTTCAGAGAACTCGGATTTAGAGTACATTTACGCGAACTCCCTCACATTAAGAATTTCTCATAATACAAAGCACTGAAGCCTATTCACCGATTGAGATTACAATTTATATACGAAGGACAATTTCCTGAAATTATTTCGCTACAATCGTTCACTGTAGGTAATATTGTAGGCGCAGTGAACTCATAGGAAATTTGTTAGGGCAAAATGAGTAAAGGCAATCACGTTGAAGGACACACTCGAGCATATGTGCTCTAATGTTCAGCTCCCCCACCACAGGCTCTGGTACTTGATCGAATCGAGCGTGATGTCCCGTGAAAAAAATGCTCTGCCCACTTATAATTGTAGTTATTCGAGAACGTCGGCAAAAAATAAGACTGAAAGTATTAATGTAGTGCTACAAATGAAAAATTCGATTCGAGTAAGGATGCTTCTGGGAACTTCGGAGCTGCGAGAGTGCAAGAGATGTATTCGATTATCAATGCCACCCACCAGCTAGATGGCGATATTGTATAGCACTTTCGTTCTGAGTTTTGAAGCTGTTGAAAAGTTCTTTGAAGTTTAGCACAGTTGAGTAATAGAACTTTCATTTGCAGAGAAATTCCTGTAGCTTGATATTGTCGTCTCTGATGTAATACCAGTAATAACTCCGTTTTCTAGTAATTATCTCTAGCATGTGATTGTGAAACGATTTTTCTGCAAAAGTGCCATTTCTCGTTACCTATTCAAAGTGGTAGTGTAAGGGAATCAAAAACAAGACAGAAAGCAATTAATAAGTAATGTTAGATGGAATTGTGATGAGAAAATTTAATTTTTGCCAACTATTGTCCCGATCTCGTATCCACGGCGCTTCGGCCATATAAGCTGTCACTTTACTGATTCATATCTATTTTTCTTCTCAGCCCTTTCTTCTACACTTTTAATGGATCTCTTAAGATTCATCTAGTATTACTTGGCACTTGAGATTTCAGTGCTTCGGTCCAGACTGCCCTTTCGCATGTGCTCATTTAAGATCCTATTCACTTATTTTATATGATCGATTAGCGTCTTGAGCAGTTGGCAATGGATGGCAGGTGCACATTTGCCAAATATGAGATCAGAGCTCGGTATTAGCCATTCCGAAGGTGTCATGAACTCCAGTTTCTGTCGATTTTGATGAACTCAAACCAGAGCAACAACACGTTCTTTATTGCAAAAGCTCTTTTGCGCGGATTCCTTTTGGAAAATGAAGGGACAAATATTCCATGCATTTGTTGTCAAAGTATTGAGTTTTCTAAGTAACCTCAAAACTGACATAGAATTGAAGTATGATGCTGGAAGTGGTGCTACCACCTAATTTTCCATTTTTTCGAAGTTTTCCATCACATTCAACTTTCAAAGTAAACCCACTACCTTCATAAATAGCACTGCTGCTGAGTGGAATCTGATTGGATTTAGTGAAACTGTTGCATCCATTCGGATATGTCATGTCTAATTTGGTGACGTGCTTTCTACATCACTTTTAACTACTTGTTCTTTTTTGTCAATCTTGCGAATCTGAAGGGAAAAGTCCTCAGGATTGTAGTAAATAGCTAACGTTAGCATCTTAGAGGAATTCATAGCCGTTTACAACATGCGTTTATCAGTGTTGTGTTGTTGATGTCGTAAACACATTGACCACATCATTTCCATTTCATCGTTGAACAGTAAACTGAAGCAATGAAGTCTTTGATGTCAGTCATTCCTTTTTTCGGGAACGCCCAACCCACGACATATTAGTATTTTAGTGACGTTTTGAAGGGCCTATGCAATGCTTTTGTAGATGCCAAGTCGATGTACAAGTCACTGCTTTCGTCCTCTTAGTTGAGTCCAGTCATATGACCGTGGATGGAGAAGGCTCCGTTGGCGTGGGCAGCCATTGATTCTTAATTTGATCCTGGAGCAAGCGGGTGTCATAGTGCGCCCATTGAACCCTTATACTTAATAAATAGCAACTGTCGACTGAATCGCGTGCGAGCAGTTGTGTTTTATTGTAACAATACGTGAACATTCTACAATGTAAACAAAGATAAAGGGATATTTGAAAGATCAATTGAACCCTGGTTGGAGCCCTTGTTTTGGCCATATATTAGCGTAAATCTTAGTGCAAGTAATAAAGCAAGCAACCGTTGCTGGTGAGTTCATTTGCAACATGCCCCACGCAGTCGATTCGCGTTTCTTAATGAGTTCAATTCTGTGCAGCAGGTTGCGAGTTTAACGAGGTCATGTCAGCAGTTTTTTCGCAGACAATCCTGAGTGTCGTTGACCGACTCCAGAAAAGTGGTGGATTTGATTTAGGTCCAGAGGTGACGAATCGCTGATTTTTCACACCCACATCATTTCCTTAACCCCGTCTTTCCTGAGGTGGCTGCCTGTCTACCTGCGCTTTTTTTAGAGCAGTGCCCGTAATCTATGAGCTCCTATAAGATGTTTAGCATGAGAACATTCGGGGTGACAAGTGCAATACTCATTAAAAGAGCGCTAAGGAAACCGTCAGTTTACTCGTTTCAGAGGAAGATGCTGTTGCTGTTATTGGGAAGGGGTCCGCTCTTCAACACAACACATGTTTCAGTGGATTCTTCTATCAATTTGTTTCTTGTTGGCATTGGTCTTCTGTGATAGTATTGTTAGAGTAACAAATTAGCTCTATTCAGTTAGACCTGGTCTGGAGCGTTGAAGTAATGATATCCTTAACAGCTCACATTCAGGAAAGCCACGAGCTTCTACAAAAATCCCAGTTTGGGAGGCAGAAAATTGGAAAGCAGTCAAAACACGTATTGTACTTCAAAAAACTTCAGAAGCAGCTGGCTCGAAAGATCTAGCAAAATGCCCTTGAATCGAGAACCCTGAAAGAAGTTTTGGGATCTATCGGCTATATGATTTTTGATTGTGTCCAGATTGAAAGCTTACTGAACCGAACCACTACCTGCGGATATTGTCTGTTTGTGTAAGCAGAGTGAATTGCTCTATGAAAAGGAAGAAAATCACGAGCAGCAAATCTAAACTGGGGTACGGGGTAAGCACCACTTCGTCCGCATCCATCCAGTCAACGCCTTCTTTGACAGGTTTCCAATTTGCCAGGCTTACTTTTTTTAGTGCCTCCTCCTATGCACTAATCCATTTCGCAAACCACATTTTAAAACTTACCTCTCCTTCTACCCCTGAGACAGCAGCTACGTGATAAAATGACAAACTGCCTCATTTTCTTTGAGAACATATCAGTCATTCAGTGTTGTATCACGTCAGTTGAGAGTTTTTGCCAATATCAAAAGAAGTAACCTTTCAGGAAATGATCCAAACCTCCCGGTAGTTTTTGTGACGATAATCCCTTTTGTTCCAACTTCTTATTTAAGCTCTTTTTCATTCCTGCGATTCGAGGAATTGCCATGATTGATGGAGCGCGTACGCCGCATTCACTTTCCTGAATAAAGGGTTCTCGATTGCTCACCAGTATTGAGCACGAATGTGGTGTCTCGGATTTGTTACCCGATTGACGCATGCCCGAGGATAACAAGAACATATGTCGTGTGCCACTCACATGCTTAATTGATTAATATGCGATCTCGTCACTTTCTTCAGATTTCGTCCTCGTTGTGCTTGTAGGTTTGGCGATTTAGCGTTGACCTGGGCACGGGGATGAGGATTGACAGTTTTTCCGTGCAGAAATTTCTAGTTTTTATTGTCGTACTATTTCATTCAAGCTCGTCGGCTGACTTAATATTTTAATGTGGTTTCGTATCTGCGTTGCCGTTGGATTGGTGTTGTCTCTGTGTCCCTTCCCAATCATCAAGCGTCATCCAATCTGGCTGAGTTGAGTGAATTGTTGAGCTAATGCGATTCTTCCAGCATCAAAAGCGAATCGTAAATGCGTGAGTGAGCGGATACGAACAGCGTCCAGGCGAATACTCTGAGAGACCCTGCCTTTGTTTATGTAGGGCTCGAGTGGGCAAAGTCAATCCAGAGGAGCTGTACGTCAAAGAGAGAAGCTTCTGTCTTCGTTGCGTTGGGCGTCGCCGCCGACAAAAAACCTCCGCTAAACGGAAGTGCGCCGTTGGAGAGTTGTTTCACGAAAGTCCAAAGCGGGTAACATATCAAAGTTTAGTGGGTTCTCCTAATTCCTCTTCATGTTACCTTTTACTGCTCCTTTTTGTCTGTTGAACAGGGGGGCTGAACCTTTATGTTCTAAAGGGACTGGATGGTTTGATGAAGCAACCTTCGGTTACCTCTTATTTGTAACTGGTAGACTTCTAAGATTGTTCAAAGAAGCCAATGGTTTCTCGTGTAAAGTGGTTTCTTCTATCGTACTCTGATGTCGACACCTCAGTCCTTATGTAGGACATGTAATGCTCCCTTTAACGTTGATAACATCAATAGCACCACCAATATGGGAAACGGTAGTACGTATTGACGCCCGATAAGTTTAGATCATAGTAGTAAAGCGACAGATCTAATATTTGTAACCCATTTGCCTTATCAGTCTGTTCACAGAAGATTTAGTGAGAAATTTGTTCCGAAAGTAAAACACTCCTTTGCCCAAGGCAACGGTGAGATTTCCTCTTCATGATTCCTTCGTCAATATGCCAAATGCTTTTCCACTCGTCACCTTCGACCGATCGCTAAGCCTTGTCTGGCCGAAAAACGGCCTAGGCAGGGCAGGGCGTATTAAGGGCTCCAAAAGCAGCTAGGCCGATTCAGACACTCAAAGTGGCTGTGTTATGCCGGCCTTGTTAATTTTGCACTATTCACGTGACAAGATGAATAGTACGTCAAATGAGGGACCCTCAGACGGACATCTAGTACAATCCTCTTTCTTGCTACTTTTTTGAAGTCTTACTTTCTTTTTTGAAATCCACAACTTTCACGCTTTCTTCGCCATCCACTATTCTGCACCATAGCCTCCATAGTTTCCCTAAAATGAATACCTCATGGTTGTCGTAAACTGCACACCTAATATGTGTAATTGATATCCTATATTTCGTCGATTCACATGCGTCTTCATTCGAAACTCTAACTAAAGGATTTCCTCGAAATTTGGATCGCCTCATGGTAAGACGAATCCCTGTCCTTATTGAATAACCGTTCGAAGTGTTCTGGATTCAATGAAAGAAACCGTAATGTTGCTTTCGAAAAATCTGAAACCATGTTCTTGCTTCCGAAAAATCTTTCTTTCTGAGAAAACAGGTATACTGGTTTTCGGTCAGAATCAGGGAAGCACTGAACTGGCTTCCAGGGAACTCATTGATGTTCAAGTGACTCAACACATAACCAAGTTGGTGTTATACGTTAGAATTGGAAAGGTAGGGAATTTCCTTCTTCGCATTGTCCACTTTGGGAACTTTGCTTTTCATTAACATAACCGGTTGATCAAAGAATCGAACAAACTTTATACGAAAGTTTGGAGGCGATTCTATAATAGTACTACATATATGGCAGGAAAATCAATAATGAGTACGAAGAGGCGACAACTGGAAGCCGTCGTATTACAAAGTTTTCCAAACGGTCTTCTCATCCACATGGTTAATCCATGTTCATAGAGCAGCTCTTATGTGCACCGATTATCATTTACCGAAACAGTAGGCTTTTATCATCGTACGTGTACGAGTAGATGCTATGGGTTCCAAGGTATTGGATATCTCTAACGCCTACAGTGCGCGACCGTTCTGAAGTCGAGCTCTGAGTATGGGATAGAGGTTATTCCTTCCACCACAGCGCCCTCTTGCAAAACTGGGCAGCAAAACGAAGGGTTTCCACGGCTGTGATCAGTGCCAACAGCTCAGTACAGACTTACCATTTTCCCATTGTGTACCATTTCGCGGCGTTTTGATCTCCGGTCCATGCCGCCGTCCTCCCAACTCGAGGGCGCGGGCTCCAGTCCTCCGCATTGATGGTTTTCCGGAATATCATTTCTTTTATTAATGACTCAAAATCTCTATCACCCATCGATGCCATGGACCAAGGCAGTCTATTCTTCACGTACTCTTGAAGATATTATACTTGAATCACAGGGACATATTCGGAGTTCAACCACAAACTGGGTGTTCTTGATTCTTCTTTCGATAATGGTTCATAGTATGGAGCTGACTTGACAATCATTCTGCTCTGGGGGAAAGTTTCGAAGAAAAGGGACACTGCTATGTACTATGTCACTGTGAGAGCCTAAGAGGATAGCTCTCTTCAATCTCAACAAGCAATGCAACTGTGAGGAAAACTAAACCTTTTTCTCTTCAGAGTCAAACTCAGATCAAGCCAGAAGCAGTCCTTAAGAAATTATTAGGATGTCGGGAAAGTGTTGAGAAAATTTTGCCTCGCAATTTTGAAAGCATGTAGCTCGCGAACGCTAAGGGCTAGGAAAGCTAAAGAAGGGCCTAGGTTCGTTAGCAGGGAAAAGGGCATTGTCGATAGATCAATACAATAGCTGATCGGTATTTGACGAGGTCGTTCGAAGTAAGTAATCGTGGATCGAAGGATGTGCTATCGATAAGACTATTGGGGCCCTCTGCTTCACCGTTACGGGACTGATCGCTTCGACGCTCATGCTTGGAATGGGATATGGTGGCTGACTGGCATCATGGCCCTTTCTTGTTACCTACCATAAATGACATGATTGCTTCCTCTTAGGAGAGACTTACTTCAACGAAGTTTGTCGAAGCAAACGTCCAGCCCTCAAATACCGAGGCTGTTCTGACCTCCCGTCAAAGCAATCCTCCTCAAAGTCTCAGGAAAATAATGATGATCTCTACTCCCCATCCATCATCCACGACGCTCTACGCCAAAGTCGCTTTCAAAACAGAACTTTTTGCAAATATCACACACTTCTTGATTGTGTAGGAGCGTCGAATGTGAGTTAGTGTGTGTTAGAAGTTTCTCGACTGTAAGCAACGGCGATATCAACGACTTCATTATTGCTCAGGATGAAAAGCAAATGCCATATGAAAATCCACACAGGGAATCACAATGCGTAACAGTGGACAAGAGGCCCAGCCCTACAAAGCGAGGCGCTTGCGCCAATAAGGACATGCCTCATTCTTCCTCTGCTCAGCCGGATGTTTTACTAGGAGATCCCACTAGAGTTACTAGGGTGGACGCGATAGAATTTTGTGAACAAATGAAGTTGAGAACTCTTCAGCTTTTACAGACTGCTTGACAGCCACTGAGAACATTTTGAAGTTGTTTTTATATCTGTCTCGCTGGTGTACATCGGTGAACCGCCTTGATCCTCAATGCCAGTGGACCAGCTTTGCTAGACGCATTTTTGACGAAAATTCTATCCAGCTTATGAATATCTGCCGGTGACATCTCTATGTTGATTCTATGCATCGAACCCTTCTTCCAGGATCTTTGGTTTCAGGAAAAGCTCTTTTCTCTTTTCATTAAGTGCAATTTGTAAACTGATCTATATTTGTATTCGACAAAGGTAGCTACTTTCTAGAGAAATTTTCAAAGGATCATCCACTCAAAGGATCTGATCGTCACTTGCTCCGATCCCTCCAATTGTTGATGTTTGCTTTCCTGTCTATGAGGTGAACCTCTTCTGGCTCTAGTGTCTGTTCTTTTGGCGGTTTCTTGATTTCCTGGAGCGATGATTTTTTTTGGCCGAACTATTCACAGGATGCAGACAAGCCATAAGTCCGAAAAAGGATCGCAGTTAATTACCAGTTCCTCCGCCGACTGGTGGTACTGCTGAAGGTCAAGAGCGAACCGTTTTGGTGTTCCAACATCAATTTGTGCATGCATAAGTAGAGATTCTGGTATCAATTGCAACCATGAAACTTGGCAATATCACAAGGGAAGCGAAATGAAACTGAAGGTAGTCTAACATATATAGAGCTGTATCATATGTATTACAGTAAAATAGTACCTTTGCTCACGAGAGTACATTGCACTTATGTTGAATACTGGAAATAACCGAAATTGCGAGGTACGCATTTGGATGTTTCAGGAATCTGCGTAGAAGTTGAATGCATAGAGCATTCTTGATCCGAAGCGATTGCGATGCCATCGCGCAGTGCATCGTAGAGCGAAAATCGTCTTCTTCTCAGTTTAAGTGGTGAAATGCTACGAGGAATTTGGTTTGACATGTCCGCAACTTATGCCCGCCCAAATGCAGCACGACTGAGCGAGAGCGCCATGTTTATGGTGCAGCTGTTGCTTTTACAAGGGAATTGCGTGTTCGACGCCTTTTGATCACTTTGCGCAGAAAACCAACACGTTTCTATCCGTTTCGAACTTATCTAAGAGCGATAACTAAGACGTCCAGAAAACCGTCGTAAAAGTAGAAGAGAGAATGAGTGAAAAAACAGCAAAAGCTCCACTATAACTAGAAAAATTGGCCTCATCTTCCCTCGCGGTGAAGCAGTAGAAATTTCATGTTAGAGATCGCATTTGATGTGTTAATTGTCCCTTAGTCGCGTTTTCAAGCCATCAGTCCTGCTACTTCTGGCTTCCTGCCAGTCAACGAACGGCCGACTCTATTCAGGAAAAAAGTCGATCAACGCCCATGAACGCTTTCGAAGAGAACTCAAGTCCCGTCTTCTAGTTTAGGCTGGGAATTTATCGCCGTAGAATACTAAGCATGGCATTCAAGTTATTATGCCATCTTATCGGTAGTGAAGAAGTGATTTTGCTCTCTTATCTGTGCTCTAAGCTCTGTTTATGCTAGCCTGGATCGGCTTCATCTGTTGTATCACTTTTTTCTATCCTGTAATTTTGCTTAGTAACTCGCTAGTAGAGTTCTCGGAAATTTCAGCTGTTGTGATAATGGGCGCCTTTCTTTTTCAGGCAGATTAGACTATGCTGAATGCTACTTTCCAACGTTTGATCGAGTAGAAAGGTCATGGCTTCTCAATCTCTTGCATAGACCCTTAGTGTCGTGAGGGCTGCGAACAAATTATGTTTCGAAGTTACCATATATAAGCCAGTATGTTTGTACAGCGAGATCAATTCAAGAATTATATGAATGACTGATTGGCGGTTAGTAGGAGTCCTGTTTGGCTTCGGCAGTAGGTGCTGGTTGTGGTTTCAGCAAACAAGTGTGGAAAGAAGATTTGAGTTCAGAATCCTTATATATAATTGGGCAGCACAACGATAAGAAGAAAGCGTTGGCTTCTTCTCATTAATACTTCTGACACAATGAGAATTTGAAAGCATTTGAAAGAGAAAGAGAGGAAGAAGACGAGTGAACGGATGTTACATATTGTTGCGAGTCGACTGAATCTCTCTCCCTTCAGCGTTCTATTTTTCAGTTTCACACAGTTTCAGAACTGTTCGCACCGTACAGCTTAACCAGTTAAACTCAGAGATAATTCAATTAAGATGTTTTTCATATTACTCATGTGGCCGGAAGCTTCGCGTATATTTTCGTGAAATGGCACCTTCGAGGACGTTTTGCAGGCGGCACTCCATCCTGTTAAAGTTGGAATGTGGTTTCTTTAATGGGTCTTGTCTGGAGAGGCAAAGCAACGACTTGAACTTTAGTTGACCATCAACATAGGACCGTTTGGTCATTATAAGTCTGCTATGCATGCATGACTATCCGACTGTGACTGAAACTGCAATGCATTGCCCATCCCAAAATGTAAATCGACGCTGGTCACGTGACGTTTCTAATTAGAAGAAATGACAACTAATTGCTTTTTATTAGTAAAATCAAACTTGTAAGATCATTAATTTCAGCACCGATTGATCTCACCTTTTGTGACGATGTTCTCCTAAATAATTGAGGTTGTGGTGGTTACCCATCTTGTTGCATAATTTACAGTAGTTCCTACTGAGGCACAATCATAAATTTGTTGGCATTACATGGTTTCTTGGCATTACATTTTCGGATAACTGCTTCCATAAATGTTTGTTCGAACAGCCTTGAAAACTTTATTCTGAGTAAATTAGACGAACAATAACTCGTTTTGCGAATGCTACCGTTGCTCCGTTGCACGTGATGATGTACTTGAAAGAAAGTTGTAAGGATTAGAATAATAATGTTCTTGGCGTGAGCCGATCCCATTCTTGGAATCCGTCTTTCATTCATAGTGGTAGTGGTGTTTTGAGCGCATTGTGCGGTAAAGAAAAGGATGTACAAAACGGCTTTGCCAGAGAGCTGATGATAAGGTTCTTGACTTTGTTTGCGGTCGCATTCCGTCAGCTGCGGTCAGAAATAAGAATTGCACGTTAACTAGCCGCGTGTTTAGACAAAAGAAAACTACCTCAAAACTTCCTTAAAACTACCTGAACTTGACCACCGGAGCCTACGTATGTGATAGTGGCCACTTGCCAATTCACCATGTCTGCTCTGAAAAAACCTTGCTTCTATAATTCTAACTATGAGCGGTCGTCACTGTTCGGTCAACCACAGATTTTCTGGACGTGCCATCATTTGAATCAATCAGGCACCATCCGCCTTTGTTCATATGGGTTGTCCCGTTGCCACGTATATCGAATCACTGATCCGTTTTATTTGTGATCGACACTACCTTTATTAGTCTGTTTTTCAGCCATAAATCGCAGTAAGTAATGTAGCACCAACTTGTCGGAGTAATTATCGTAGTGCCTTTTTTTTGCTCATAGTAAACAAATAAATATGGTGTTACTAATTATCGTGTATTTCTATTCTGGATCAGCAAGGAAAACTGGATAGTTATAAATCATCTCGAGCCTTTCGTATTATCATATGAGTTTCTTCTCATTTCGTCAAATTCAGAAGGGCAGCCCACGAGCGAAGCAAATTTTAAAATTCCGTTTCTCTGGCCGAGCACAGTCACATACATATTGTCTGGTCTTTACACCAATGAACATCATCGGTCACATAAGGTATCGCCAGGCTGATCTTTGCAATCTCATATGCTTCCCTAAAACTTTTGAGCTTTCCATAGAAATATTTCTTGGGTTCCGCTCATCTTTCTAGTGATTGACGAAGCAGTAACGATTTCTAATTCGATATGATCGGAATATTAATTCCTGGAATGGCTACAGCTTATCAGTACTGTCGGTAATTCTGCCTTTTAGTCAATATGCCGATCAGATACTTCGAAATCAGTGTAAAAAGCTCTAAAACAATCATTAGCGAGCAGAAAGATCATTACTTTCTTCTGACAATAGAAACGAAACACCGGGGGTTTAGTTCATTTCGCCGTAGTAGAGGAAAGTGGGGACAATCGGAGGTAAATAAATTGGTTTGGTAGGAGACGCATAAGCCCGTATCGCCGCTTTACAAACTTCCAGCTGATGGCTCAAGTAGTATGCTCGCTGTTCTAGATTCGAGTAGTAGTTGTTACTGTCTTTACATTTTGTTCTTGAGATTTTTCTGTGAACTTCAAGGCTGCTAATGCCTAGACCATGTGTTTTGCTCATAACAATCATCTGAAAGATTCGTTAACTTCCCCCATAATTCATTGCAGCTGCTTTAGAGCCCATTTTGTACAAATGTGCTTTTCTTGCTTTTCTATTCGAATCATATCGAGTAAAACGGCTTCATGAATTTTTGAAGTTGCTGCAGGGAATCGTAGGTATACTACTGCTGGGGGAAAAGAATCAGAATTTTGAGGAAATTACGAGGTCAGTCTCAAGAAATGAATTTTTATAGTTTTTCCATACCAACGAGCGTCTATTTCGAAAATTACATGCAAATTTAGATAATATGGCATTGTTCTTATATAATGACTACTTCAGTCGCTGGACTTTTGCGGACCTGAGCCAGTTTCGGTATTCCGACTACACCTGCTCGTCACCATGCGCTGAGCGTCAGCAAGCGCTGAGTCTTGTGCTTTACCTCGACGTCGAAACAGACTCCCGTTTGGCCAGTCGTCCTTTCATTCTCGGTAGCAGGTGGTAAAGTACACTAAAGTATAGATGTAACGGTAGGGAAAGCCATGAAATTTGAGTTCAGAGTAGAAAGGGTTTATTTCACTTTAATGGGACCACGACAAACGCTGGTAGTCACCATGAAACCTTTCAGTGACTCAGGCGAGCAATTTGAAAGCGAAAAAAAGGTGAAGCAAGGGCGTACGTGTGCTGCAAGCACTCCTAGGTCTCGCAGCATACTTGCGGCCCGGAATATTATATAGTGTTGCAAATCAGTGTGTAAGAGGGGTTTAGTAACCTAACGGGTCGAATACTTGGTGTGCGGCTCAGCTTTTGCCATGAACGTCGTAGACCTTTTATTGAAAAAGAACAAAAGTAAAAATTGAGAATTTACCCGATAACCTTCGAACGAGAACAGCTTGGACCCGTCGTCGTAGTGGGCTTTTTCATCATTATCTTTTCTTTTCTTCTGAACTATTACTCCCATTGAGAAGTGAGTATTATCGCACACGTGTTACGTTTCTATATGGGGAACTTTTTTTTTGATTATGATAACAACTTTTGTGATTACTGAACCTTCATTATTATTTTCGAGTCCTTCATGCAGTAGACAAAAGTTTCTTACAACATATAACGGATAAGTGTGTTGTTGGATTGTCTGCGTGTTTGTGTGTGTTCATTTGTTTGTCTGTTTATGTATGTATACGCGGTTGTTCTTGTGCATGCTTGTGTTTGTGTTTAAGTGTGTGTGAGTGTGTGTGTGCGTGTGTGTATGTGTGTATGTATGTGTGTATGCGTGTATGTGTTTGTGCATGTGTGTGTATCCGACCGGATTCATAACTCCTTTTCCCTAGGACATAGAACTTCGAAATTGGGTGTGAGTACAGGCAATTGGGGGGAGCACCGGTGATAGGTGACAGGACTTACCTCCGCTCATGAAGGGCAGGGCGTGCGTGAAATGAGTGCTTGACCACGAATCCACGCCTCTTGTTGATGTGGGGCTGGATAGTTCAAATTTGGTAGAAGTACAGTGGCAGGACGGGAGCACTAACGGTGGAACTTGGCATCACCAAAAAGGGGTGGTGCGTGCGTGGAAATTGTTAATCTAGACTGGGGGCTTCAAATTTGTTATGGGTACAGGCGGCAATATGGGAATGCTGATGCTCACTGACACGACTCGACTCCGCCCACGAAAGACGGGGCTTTGTTGAAAGAACCTGGAGCGGTAGAGGTACAGGCGGTAAGTTTGAGGACCTGGGCAGGACTTCACTCACGGCGGCCAAAACGCGCACGAAGTGTGCCGGTGTTTGCAGGCCTAGGCATCGGGTGTGGTGCATTAGGAACGAAATGGTCGCGTCGCGGTGAGAGGGGCGTCGCGCGCGAAGGAATGTAGCAGGATGCAGCAGTAGGTAAGAAATACAAGAACAAAAATACTAATAGTAGAATTATGCTTAAAATAATGATCGCATATCGATTGAGCTGTATGAAGAACACTAGAGCTGTAATAACGGCGAATGAGTGGTTCGCGACAGCCGCGTGCGGCGAATCGATTATTTAAAATCGTTCCTACTGCACGTCTTCCCTCGGCATCAGCCGCGCGATCCGACTGCTGTGCCAAAAAAATTCCACTGGACCTATTGTTTAAAGTTTACTGTGGACTTCAACTAGGAGTGCTTCTCATAGGCTATTCCATTTCTCTACACAGAAAATGAGGGGTAAGAAAACCCTTCAAAGATGAGACATAAAAGTGGGAAGCAGACAGAAAGGGAAAAAGCAGACAATAGTTAAACAGTTGTGTTCTAGCAGAAATAAGACTGCGATTGATTAGTGATGCTGATTGAAGGAGCTGCTGAGGCAGTTTCTTTATGGTGGCCCCACACTTGGTGCACTGGCTGCATTCGTAGCATTCGGGGGGAGGGGTAGGAGAGGTACAGGTGACTGTTTCGATTCTTAATCACGCCCATCCTCGATCACCAATACCGTAAAAACTTCACAATTCTCCAAGATTTTCCCATGCACGCTATTCTTACACTGTCTACAACCGTTGGGGTAACTTGCAGAAACTATCTCATCTTGCTCTCTTCTGAATAGTAAATACAATCCAAGTAACGATTTTTCTAGATTCTACTAAAGATTGCAATGAAATTATTTTTGGGTATGCACTATTTCCATCTTGCTGTGCGCCTAATTCTGTTATGACGCGGACGGATGGGTTCGGAGAGCGGATGACGAAGGGGCGTTTAAGTCCAACGATATCTCTTCCTCTTCCTCTGTCTGCTTTCTCGCCATAGACAATGAGTTTCTGTGAAAGTAACATCCGCCAAAAGAACACATGTTATAATATAGATTGTCTTCATTTCGAGTGCTTGTCAATTCACAGTAGTCCTCTCTCTTTTCCCCTATTACGTTAAGGCTTATTCCTAGGTTGCTCACACTGGTGATAACATCTAAATACTAAAAAATTACGGTAATCACCCAAATGGGATTAGAATGCATCGGGCATTTGGCTTTAATTAGGAGTCGTAGTAGTACTCAAAGTGTATGTGACCTATCCATTGACTTGAGGAGGCCAACCATTTTTGTCATTTCCGGCCTAGATGATGGTAAGTAGTCAGCCCAGACAAAAAGATTTGCTGCGAATTCTGCTTTATTCTTTTTACGTGGGTATTTGTGTCAATTCGTGTTTCTTTATTTCAAAGTCCGCTACTACCCAACCTAAGCTTGCTAGGCTCATGACCATGAATGACGTTATTTTCCACTTTCCTTCTGATTTTCCCCGTTTTCGACCTGAGAAAGTGGAGCGAAGCTTTCAACATGAAGGTTAGAGAGGAATCCATTCCACTGGGGAAAAATGAATACTCCAATTTGTAGAGTGATGTACATTTTTTGCTTTATTCTCGCTTCCTTCTGCCATCTCATGGTACTTGCCTTATTAAAGTTAGCCTGGCATTTTTCTTATTCCTTTCATTATATCCATATTAATTTCGTCAGAGCAGTGTCTATAGTTCATTGCAGGGAAGTGCATAGTCTAATTATAGACGAAATCCACTTTGTGATAACGCACATATGCCTTTTGCTGTTGGTTAAACAAAGCTATTCGATTATACACCCGAGTATTTTAGTACTACTGACGCGAAGCAACTGATTGTAAAAAAGCTGTGTGTACAGTGCTAGTAAGCTATATTATATGAGCTATAATGCACGCTGTTAGCGCACTTTAATCATGAGAGATAATGAATTAAACATCATTAGCCTTTTTAAGCCATTGCGGCTCAATAGCTTCTGGGTTGACTCCTGTCTCATCGATCTTTTCCGGACGCTGTACCCTCTGAAGGCGAGGGGGCTGGAAGGCACTGGAGTTCACAGCAAAGATTGTTACCGTTGTAATCATTTCTTCTTCGACTTTCTTGCCAACACTCATTTTGAACTATGTTGAACCTGTCAAAGCCCTTTGATGCCACGGTCTAATCATGGACTAAGAAGCTCCCTTTAGAAATTCAGCATGGACAGAATGAACATGACTAGTAGACGGCACGAACATCCATTGCCGGATGATCTGTCAGGACAAAGTTCACCAGTCAAGAGCAAAGGCGAGGGGAGAGTTGGCGATCGACTAAGCATTTAATTTCCGTTCAGCTCTCACCACACAAAGGGGCTTGCAGGAACCAAAGCAGTTCTCGTTCTGTCTAGAACTGCTCTATTGCTTTACATCTGTTTAATATGGAGGTTGCACTCATTTTATTGGGTGCGAGTTCGTGCCGAAATTACAGGAGATTGTCCCTTAAAAGATGCCACGCCCTTGAATTTCATTAGGCATTGTTAAGGTACTTCCAATAACCTATTTGAAAAGCCGCTTCAATGTATAATACATACACTGACCCCTCAAGTCATTGCTCAAGGATGTATCCAAATGTGTGATGGTTTTGAATGAATGGCTAGTGTGTGGGGATTCCCAAATTTGATTAATCTGCGCCGAACGATTGCTTTTTGCTTTTGTTTACCTTTCGTATCCATTCCGAAAGTGATGCCTCATTGTGGTCATACTATGCCGATTCCCGGTGAATTAAACAAAAGGCTGAAAAACCTCAGGCCTCAAGTGCTTAACTACCTGGTATTATTATAAATTGCAAATTTTCGCCTAACTCCATATTTGTACAGCATCCTGCCAACAAATAGTATTTGATGACGATGCGTACTTCTGAAGTCATACGATCCCTTTGAGTTGCGTATTCTAATCGAGGGTGCCGTGGTGTTACCCATATTTATCTTGATATCATCTCTCCAAACCATTCTGTCGTTAATTTATCAAATTTACTAGAGGTTTACTTGCAACTATTCAGATAGCAACAATTTCAGCATCTAACTAGTAGTCGTGAGTTTCAAGCTCCTTCATTCCACAGGTACAGCAATTGTATCAATAGTATGTATGTAGTCTCGCATACCAGTCGAAAATCTATAAGCAGCATCTCCAGCGGTTTAGTTGTGATTCCAACATGCAGCTGGCAACCATATTCTGTGAGGTCTTCGTCATGCATTGTAGCTTTCTCCACCCAAAAGCTGAAAAACCGCATCTTCAGTGGTTTTTCGGGAGATTTTTGCCTGATGCAATTAAGAAGAAAGCAGCGACAACAAACAACACGCAACAAATACGTCGATAATTCGTACACTAATAAAATTAAATGTTTGGCATTCATTGAAATTGCTCTGTCGCTAGTCGTTGAGGTTAAAACGTAAGAGAAACACGTAGTTCAAATGACTGGTTGCCAACATCGCGGTATTTTCCCTTTCTCCATGTCTTCTTTACGTTTATTAGAACGTCATTGCCAGTAGCCTTGTTTTTATGTCATACAATTATAGTCGTGATAGTGTTGTATAACGGAAAATTAGTTCGGCGATTTAATATCTCAACTACGAGATTGTGGGCGTGGCCCTATCGCCGTCGCCAACACCATCACCGACGCCACAACTACCACTCACAAACACCAACGACTAACATTCGATGTATTTAGCGCGGTTTGAACGTCATTTAACCACCAAAAGTTCCCACACGTAGACCTCACTGGGCTCCATCTCGTCTCTTGGGTGGTATGCTTGCACTCGAAAAAAAAAACAACACGATAACGAGTGGAAAGGCGTAAAGGCTTCTTCGTTCGCAATGAAATGATTGATTTTTACATTGGTCAGTTAGCTTAGTATCAAAACGGGTCACCTTGGAGAGAAGTTTGAATCACTGAGTCCATTCTCCTCTCGTAATACTGCTTTTGACTGTATAGAACGTCGTTTTCTGGATAATTTTAAAGTTCAGCATGACTCCGTCCAGCTTTACAATGATCTATGTAGTTGGATCCAATCCCATTCGAAACTTGAGGTGGTGCATTCAAATCTGTTATGACTATTGAGGTTTTTTATTCACTTTCAGTTATTTATTCAGGCCGCTTCTTGTGTTAAGTTCAAGCTTTGTTCTTTGGCTATATTACTTCTCAGATTCGCTCAATGAGGCAATGCTGTTGTGTAGTTTTCTATGAACGTCGTAAACATTGTTATCATGAAAACCCCGACGCTAAAACACCATTTTCAAAATTATTTGCCGGAATCGAGCTTGAGAAAATCTCATTCGGGTAGCTTCAAGGTTAGCTCGTCTTCTCTGGCACTAGATCCATTTTAATCTTATGGCAATCAACTTCTACTTGATTTCTATTTGTAATAGACGTTTGTTGTAGTTTCGGCACTTTTCATTCCAAATTGAATTGTGGTCAAAGGCTAGCTATTTTTGTCAACGCATGTTCGCAAGAACTTTCTGTTCTTTTGTTCCTTTGCCTGCGCCGTTGCGAGTAGCATACGCCTATGTATAGTCTTGTAGTCTTTAATCGAACTGAGCTCAGTTACTCCATAACTTCGAACGATTTATAACTCGACCATTCTCGAATAGCTTGATTCATCTCACTCTAACACCTTAAAATCACGCTTTAGAATCACGAGTTTAACTATTGCCGATGGAATACTATCGGATAATATTTCGGGGTATCGAAAGTCCTGCTCATAGATGATTCAAAAGAAACATTTTTGAATTGTGCTAAGTAAGACACTTGCGGATCAGAAATTTTGAACGGAAATAGGTCGATTTCTTGAGAAATTGGAATTGTACAACAAACATCATTTTAGCTGTGTGTTATCGGACCTTCTTCCTTAGGATAGTAGTTTTTTTGAGTTCATACCTTCTGTCGTGTTTTCGAATGATACCTGAGGGCTCAAACACAGTCTCTCGCTTACCAAAAGTATATTTTCTTTAATGTGGCACTAACAAAATGAATGACTGGAAAGAAGCCGAATCCTGGCTGAACCTCTGCTTGTACAACCTTCCCAAGGCCGACCCTATTCGGTCGTCCTAAGAGACCATTGGAAACTCTGGGTGTTGCGTTAGTCTGTGACCTCCTAATGCTCGGAGTTTGAGTGAAATATGGTTCAAATGAATTACTCGGCAGTTCCTATTAATGATAAAGAAAAAAGATTGCTTTTTTAGCAAGTGGAGCTTAATCCTGACAACTTTGCTGTAAATCTGCGTAGTATATCGACACATGCAGCTGTTTCTTTAGCGTTCATGTTGGCTTTGCATTTAAAACGACTATCATTTATTACGCGTTTTGTTTGGTTGGGTTCCTTCTTTGTGATCCTTTTTTTGCGCGTCTCGGCAATTTTCCGAAATTCTAGATTTATTATTGACTGTGTTTTGCAGAAGACGAATGTCGGTGGTAAGGGCTGAGATTTCGACATGTTATGCATTATCACTTCGAAATGAATCAATTAACGACAAGTATGCATTCTTTAACTCAAATCAACCGTTATAATGTGACTTCTTGCTGATTGAAGTCGTACATATGCAATTGTATTCTTTCTATATTTCAGTGGTTGTTCTGTTAGCTTCGATAAATCGTTATGTTGGCTGAAAGCCGATTACGGTGCGAAAGTGGAGCGATTGTGTCCTTTTACATACTGCCCTACAGTTAGTGGATGTGAACAAGTAGCAAGTAAGCACATCGATTTTTTCGCGTGGTTCTAAACGACTTGCTCTTTTTCGACTGTTGTTAGCTGGGATTGGATTGATAGCCGAGCACTTCGCAGCTTAAGATAATGCGAATGTAGAATAGGCAGCATGTCATGGGGAGACGTCACTCTAGAACACTTTTGGAAACTTCTCGGAAAATATGCAAACCGACGGCCCGATTTGTGTGGCAGGGATGGCTGATGAAGGAGGCATGTGGATTGCCGAATCTATTCACTCATCCGTAAACAATTGCCATGTAATCGAGTGGCCCTCAGAGAAAAATCAATTTTCCTTGGGAAACCACAAGCCGCGGCAACTCGATGACGTACTGTCATAGAGGGCTTACTGTTAATGTTTGACAAGTAGGTTTCTCTGTTCAAAACTGCTTTCTTTTCAGATTTGGTGAGATTAGGTATGTCCTGGAGTACCTTTTATGCACATCCATTACTCTGTTTTTTCAGCCGTCGTTCGTGTTTTGGGCCTTCCATACTTGAAGTGATAATCCTAAAATGGCGTCCATACACCTTCATCTCCCGTGTAAAAACAAGAAACAAGTGCTCAATAATTCCGTATTTGAGCCTGGATTTAGCGCTGAAACGTTTCAGAGGACGTTGAAGGCCTTTACGTCCCAGAAAGTTTTACGAAACTAATCGTTTCCAATGGCGAATCACTCTTTTCCAGAAACTCATTAAATTCCTTGATTGTTTGGAAATGATTTCGGGAAATTTTCGGCAACTGCTATGAACTTTCCACGGTCCTATTTCCGTTCCTGAAGTTTTTTGGATTGCCTGCACGTTGATAGCCCTCTGTTCTGCCTTGATAGGATTTCCTTTTTTGCAACCGCTGACCTTTAGATTATTGATTTTTTCCTTTTCACATAAGGAAATCATAGGTCGACAATCGATAGCCTGCAAACAAGCCTCCGTGACAATGCAACTCCACTAGTGTTCTGTTTAATGCAAAACTTTCCTGCTTAGCAGCTCTTCCAAGAATTTCTAGTAAAGAGTGGCCTCAATGAGGATCTATGTCATTTCCACTGTCCACTAGATCCTGATGAGATGTCAAAGGCGAAGACTACCGAGTTTACCCTCGGAACTGTCTTTTTTTTTGTAAATTTATAATCCCCAGAGGAATCTATCCGATAGGTCTGTCCCTATCTCAAAACTTCGGTTGGAGCACAGATCTGCACTAGTGCATTATATTATTCAGAGGAGCCACTTATGATGTCGGCTGAGCTCGTTGATTCACTACGAAGTCGCACTGCAATCCTCTGTGAAGACATTCTATTCTGCGACAAACGCAGCGGTGGTGGAAAGTTAAACGGAGAGACACCAGGATCGGGGAGAAGGCTTTACGAACCCTCAGCTCGCAACATATATCGAATTGGAGTCCAGTGGTGCTCCCTGGAGTATAGTTGTGCTAAATATGTTCACAGAGTTGGCATATCGCGGAATGCAAACTGCCTTCACTGGGCATGTCCTGCTGTCGGGTCGGCATTCCAAACTCGTTATCGGCGGCTTTCTCTAGTCAAACGGGGCCATTTTCGGGATCTGGATACTCATAGTCAAATAAATAAAAGTGAGAAACGTCAGAGCTCTCCAGGGAAAGGTTGACTTTTCTTTGAAATCTATTTGGGGTCGTTGAAAAGCACTGCTGTTCATAGGGTAACGTCATAATGACTCCAATTTCAATAATGTTGATATGCTTCTAATTGAATATTATTCAGATAGTCATATGGTTACTAGAGTTTGTGGTGTAACTGGAGAATGGCATGATTCTAATTACACTCAATGTATAACGGTTCTTGATGAGTATCAACACTGCATACAAGGATTTTGCCGTTTGGTAGGTCTTTTTCTGCATCCACATCGGCGTGTATGAACGATTTATCTTTATGAATGTTTTTCTATAATATCTGTAGGCATTCCATTAATATTAAGAACCTTTTAAATGAAAATGGTAAAAGGACTCGTGTCAAAAGAATCAATCATACCGTTGTGAATGCCAGATTTCCCTTCGCATAACTGATCGACAAAATTTATTTAGTCGTTAAGAAAAAACCACTACGACATGAAATATGAAAACCTTCATCATGGGATGTGTCTCAGTGATCATGTGCATTGGTAAATACCCGGAAAAAACCATTTTCAGGATTTCATGGTCTTAATTAGTAGTTTCTTCCCTGTCTTTGTTAGTTTGTTCCAATTATTCATATTGTGAATGTCCGAAGAATAATTCATGTGTTCCTTTTCCTCTAAGTTTTGTAGTCTCTATCCTATTTTTTTATATTTAGTATGAAGAGTAGCAAGTGGTAATGCGCATAAACAGTCAGAACTAGTGATCGGAAACGATGTCTTCGGATTTTCGGGGCCTCGTGCCAATCGGTATTTCATGATTTAGTCCCAATTCTGAAATAGTGCAGATGGGGGAAGAGGTATCATGCTTTTTTCTACATTATTCGAGCTTCTTGACATTTCCCTTTTTCCACTTAGCGAGCGCTTATTTTACAGAGTCCTTTACTTCTTTAGCACCTGTCTCAAGAATTCTTGATTCAGTTAGCAATTTCTGCTATTCGCTCTTAAACGGCACTTTGGCCTCTGAATAGCCACTTTTTCTTGTATACGTATTTCATACGTTATTTCCCAGTTCTCAGAAGGAATGAAAGAAACGGTGGTTGAGTTCCAACTTCAGTTTAGATGACTGAGTCTCTTTACGTGATACGGCATGGCCTGCATTACATTTTTTGGACTTTTAAAGGAGATTGATGCAATGCAGGGATATTTGCATCGCCTTTAAATCTTAAACCAATAGTTTACTGAAACGGAGAAATAACCTATGGCACTTTTTAACTTCTTCTCTGAAAGTGAAACGTATTTATCAGAGGTTTCAGGCTCCACAGAACGGAACACCAGACAAAGAATATTTCAATAGTGATGCTGTTTTCCCAATTACATAGAGTTGGCTGCACGGTTTCCGATATATTTTAGAAACTACAGTAGTAAAAACTTCAATCGCTTGTAATTACAATGCTCACGATGAAAGGCTTTCTTAGTCATGTAATTGACTACTAGTACCTTTTGCTCGTAGTTCTGCGGGGAAAGGCAGTCTCATGGTTCATCGAACATGGTGCTATCTAGCAAAATCTTTTGTCATGTATACTAGCAGAAAGAACGGCAGAAAGTTGGATTAAAACTGGCCTTTCATGAGGGAGCCAAACACGAAAACCGAAACGAATGAGAATGAAAAGCTGACCCGCGTAAACTTTCGTCATTACAGAATTGTTTATTATTGCTGTAGCATTACAGTATATTACATTGTAATAACTTCGTGTGATACTTAGTGTACTCCTCAAAATTACACTCGATGTGTGAAATTTTTAATGCGTGCTGAAACATTTATGCATTGATTGCAGCGGGATAACTCAAAACTGACCAAAGACACACAATTCACAAATCATTTCTACCTTTGTCCTATTTATTTATCTCTTGTGATTGTTTTCTTAATTTTATACAGCGAACACTCGAAATTTTTCCTAATCATGGCCTTTAGTACATGACTCTGCCAATCATTTGCAACCCTGAACAACGAACGGCACAGAAGCATCGGATAAAACTTGATGAAAATTTTTATAGCATTCAATTTTGGTGGATTTTGACATAAAGACTATGAAATGAAGACGACTTGCACTATTGAGCCTAAAGGAAATTGGCGAGAATCAGATACTCTTCGCTAAAGACTGGCTTCATTTGGTAGTCCTTGGGGAACTAATTACTTATTGCTTGATAGTCAAGCTTGCTCTAGTGCAACTTCTAAACGCCACAGCACATCTCTCTCAAAAAAATTTAATAATCGATCGCACTGCTGTTTTAATTGCTATGATAACAATGCGCTTTGTTGAGTTGTGATTGAGTAGGGTAGCGTTAATGGCACAATCCAATAATTTTGGGATTTATAATTTTAGACAAGTAATGAGAGTGATATTTCATAATAGCGCAAAATGGCGAAAAAATAAACGCGAAATATTTAGAGTAGTATTAGGCTTCCAAAGAGCAGTAAAATTAGGGTTGCAGGGAATGTGACGACAAAAGTTGCAGGAAAGGGTTATTCGGACAAGTTGTCCAAATGAGTGCGCCAGTGCATACGGCTGGCTACAGTAAGCTGCCTGCGTGCAGCGCGTGCATTCCGATGCGAATGATGTAACATCTACCGGCTCTACAACGGCGTGAGAACTCCTCACTTTGGGTGTGTAGGTTGGCTAGTCCGGTTTTAGAGCCCTTATTTTGTCCTACATAAGCCGTTTTCGACAGACACCGTCCCTTGTGCAATCTTTGAGAGACACTGGCTCACATTAGGGAGAAATCTCAGAGGCTATTTTTATCGTGAACCAGCAAAAATCTGGGGATTTTTCGTTGACTTTAAATGAAAAATATGTATCCCATTAGAGCCGCTTTCGACCTTGTCTATGTCAGTGAACAAGTATTAGACTGGCAAGGGGGATGCTCTGTTAAATAGCTGCTATTTCGAACTTTCATGCCATCAATTTTCTGCAGTAGCTGTTTTCGCTCACGGAACAATATCTCGGAGATGTTCGTGTTCCCTGAAATTACTTTCAGGCACTTTCAGACAGAAAATAAGAAGACATGTTTTGTAATGCCATCGATTTTCTCTACTATTAGCTCGAATACTTGCAAAAAGTAGCAGCTGAGTCCGTAATTATTTTGCGGCGAGTCTAGGTCTCTTCGCCCCTCTATTCGTAGGGATATGTGAATAAATGTTTGCATTTCTTTGAAAAAGAGGAAAAACAACTATAAAAGGATTTGAGAAGGAAATCAATGTCAATTTTTCCAGTGCCCGGACCTTCTGAGAGACCTCGTCATTTCCGTCTCCTTAACCCTATCCATTGTGTCCGTTGCTCTCCTAGTTGCTGCTATTCTTCTGTTCTCCATATTTGATTCTATTCAAGTGAGTCTCTTTATAAACGTATCGAAAAGAGAAATGTTTCAAGTTGAATAAAAGAAAAGAACTGTAACTATTCCGACAAAGGCAGCGAGCAAGGTCACTAAACTGCGAGTGAAGGAATTTTGAAAGGAGCTTATTGTTCATCACAGCCTACATTCGCTCACCCTAAACGTATGCAGCGTAGGCGTTACTTGTTGTTCTGTTATAAACAAGTGGTATCTCCCGGATACCGCCGGGCGCTCTTCCTTTCGTGTAAACGTGGCCTGTCGCTTACGTCCCCTACAAGTTTGGACGCTCTGGTACAGTAGAACAGGAGATAAAAATTCTTGATTAAACACACGCACACATACAACCGACACACTCCGTGAGCGCCTCGCCCATCATGGGAGGAGTCTGCTCAACTCATGTGTGATTAAGTGAATTGATTCGTTTCCCTCTTCTTTTTAACTTAGGTTACGCTTAGTTACGCTCACTTTACGCACGCTCGGGCCCCGCTGGCGGTGTATTGTCCTGTCACTTACCATCCGAAAGTATTCACTCCTACCAAACTTAGGCGTTCTAGACCCTAACTAATATTATCGCGCGATCCCCCACCCTGGGCGGAGTCTGGTCATGCCGCCTACCATGAGTGCTCCCATCGCGCATCCTGTGCTCCTACCGAGCTTCACAAAAACATACACACATGCACACATTCCACCAGATACACTTAGCGTATTGCACAAGTAGGATTTGACCCATGCATCCCATTCAGTGCCTCGCGTACACACTCAGCCCACCCTACCTACTACCCCTATAGCTTCCAGGTTTTGCTAATACATATAACATCTATATATGACAGTGATTTCTGATTGTGATACGAGAAGGTAGGCTGTAGAAAAAGATTAAAGGTCAGATGATTTTTGGAGGTACAGAGGAGCAGATTCAGAAATGCTTCGCTAGGGCTAACTGACATATCCCTACTCAACGAGAGAAGCTTGATGTGAGTTTACTGGCTGCATACGGATGGGAACGTGGAGGGCATCGGTGGGACCCTGTTAAATTCCATAGCTTCTGCAGCCACTGCGTCATCCCATTACAACTTTGTTGCAGATTTATGGTGTGTTTGAAGTCGTCATTGTCTGAAGAAAAATAGTACTTTAGTGCCGTCGCCTGTCTATTCACAAAAATCTCGCTACCGCTTTCGTCTTCCGCTTCGCCGTACTAGCCATTTGGACAATTGTACAATCTACGAATTTATTTAACGACTGCTCCACGTTCAATCCACAACCATTATGGAGCTGGGTACGTGATATCCGCTTTGTACTTAAAACAGAGTTTCTTGGCTGAAGTTTATTCATTATTATTATTATTCATTCATTCATTTTTTAATCTTTCGTGGAGCGTTTACTTATCGAATCATTTCAGGAATGGATTTGCAAAATGATACTTTGGTTCGTCATCTATTTCCAGGTGGTGTTTCTGTACAATTTTTTCTTTATAGGGAAAGTCGAAACGGTTCTAAGATAATGTAGACTCAACTTCTCTTCCGTTAATAAAGTGAGCGGATAGTCCGACCTACGTAAAGCTTCTCTCCTTATTGTTACAAAGGCGAAAATTTACGGTTGGTCCTATATTCGTTTTCTCGGAAGAAATTATTCGTTCTTCGCCGCAAAATTTTCGAAGAGGTGTGTTCCCGATTAGGTAGGCCTTTAAGGTTTGACACAGGGCGCCTACGCTTATTGCTAATGCTTGAGAAATCTTCCGTTGCCTTTGATCTTGCAGTAGCCTTCGTGGAGAATCTAATCGTCCCCTTAAATTTTCTTTCGCCCCTGCTTTTCAACAACTGAGTAGCTTGATTGGTAAAACGAGAAGCACTGAATAGTGCTTACTAATGTTGTTGATTGATGATGTCACGGCTAGCATAAATCAGAAGCCCATAGCTGCAGCTTTTACTATCTCATCGGATAGGAACTATCGATCGAGATTCTCAAGTTATTGATGGTCAGACAAGTTTTGTTGCAACTGTTATAGAAATTAAGGGTATACGCGGTATCTTATTGAGTTGCAAGCCCTAAGGCGTGGTCGTCGTGAGCTAATAGAGAAGTAAACCAAACTTTGTTCTCACCATACTATGCTCGCTATGATTGTACACTATCACTACTTTTTCCACCCATTTTTTGTTCCTGTTGCCCAACCCATCCAATCTTACATCTCACGCTGAATTTGTAGCAGCCTCTACTCTGACACGAGGAAAAAAATGATCCAGAGGCTTTTGCAATCGAACGTCATTTATTTGCACTTATTGATCCTTATCACAAATCATCTACAATCACGAGGAATCTCACATCACCCTTCGAATAACAACTTTCCCTTCCCTGTTCAACCTTTCGGCTTCTACATATGTATAGCACATTACCATCCTTTATCAGTTTTTATCATTTCCTGTCACCAAGTATCTATGATCCCATTACACCCCACATCACCCTTGACTACACAGTTAACACAATCATTGATAGTTCAGGTGGCATCGGTGATGTGGATGCTCATCGAAGGAGCCTATCTGTATAGTCGGTTCACAGTATTTGCAATGCGTCATAACGACGCGCCATGGTATCTGTATATGGCCTGTGGATGGGGTAAGTTAACCATGAAGTTTTTGGACAGCTACGTCAAAAACTACGTAGGAATAATTGTATAGGAAAAAGTTCCAAGTTTTACTGCTCTCATTCTTTTTCTTTCGATTCAATTCAACGTGTAGAAATCTCTACCACAACACCAACCACATTTTGCCTTTTGATATCGCGGGGTAGAAGATATCTTGTATCGAGATTGGTTAATTCCGCAAATTATAGGTTACGTTTAGGTGTCGAGTTGGATTTGTGAAGTACTCAGAATTGTTTAGTGGAAAAGCTGCAACTGAAATATTTACTTCTTTGTGCCTCAGTGACAACTGCGCCTCAGTAGCCATCCCAGACCACTCATATAATTCTTACTATATTCAATTGAATATACAGCAGATCGCTAAATAATAATCAAACATCATACAAATATAAGATTAGTTTTGGCAATCGTGCAGGGAAATTGCTGTCATTACATGTATTGGAGTAGGGTTCTGAAAAGCGAACCTTATCAGAACTACAGTTTTGCGTTTTCCCCGCGCGAATAGGTATGTGGTGTGAGCAGGACCAATTCCGAAACTCAATGTTTCTATCATGTTTTCTCTGCCTCGATTTCGCCCTCCAACGGTCAAAGTTAGCAAGCTCAAAAAATATGTTGCTCATCAGATAGCCAATAGCACTTTTAAAGCGATAGAGCCTAGTATCCATGCACCGCTTGTAGAAAAGTGACGCCGGCACACGTTATTACACCATTATGGAATAGAATAGAGCTGTATTACTTTATCGGTTTCACGGTGTTCAGCTGTAACGATCTACCCCTTTTGAGAATTAGTAGTTTTTGAAAGTAGTATATAAGAAGTTCGAGCTAATAATTGAATAATGTTATGTGTCATGCTAAATGCTAATTAACATCTATTGGTTCAAAACTAGATATTCCTGTATTACTGCATCAAGATTTTTATGCAGCATAATCAAATCGATTCATATTTGTTACGTAATCTACAAGAGGAAACGTCTGCAGGTGTTCCATTGATTGTGGTGATCTGTTGGACAGTGGTTCATGAGTACAAGTCTAGACAGCAAGGCTCATTTTGCTGGGTACCATACGCACAAGGAAGCCACTTGTGGATTCTTGCGGGGACCATGGGTTTCGCGTGGATTGTAAGTGATTTGTTTTTGGTTTTACCTTCTATAATGTCTCTATTTCATTGCTAGAGATTCTGCGGTTTGATGCTGAATATAGCTGTGACTCGTGTACGCAATGAGCCTAATATCATTTTGCCCCATAAGTTCTGAGAAGGGCCATTAACGTTCGTCTGACTAAACACTCTTTTTCACCGGGTATAATTTTCCTCATGAAAAAAAGTCCGTGCACACTTCTAGAGCAGAGTCTCAATGTGATTGTTCAGATGAACTTTATATTTCTTCTGGGAATTGTGATAATTCTCGTGCAGAAACTTCGAACGGAGAATTCGGCTGAGTCAAAGAAAATCTGGTGAGGCTTCTGATCTCTTCTCAAATATACATAAACGGACTTTTCTTTTCGTACTTCTAGTGTACCGAAGATGAATCGCAATATGCAACAGTAGTGGGCTAGGCATTTTCTCGATGTGGAGATGCAAATCTACGGATAAACGGTTCCTAGCGCCTTAAAAGCAGAAGAGAGCACTCTACGTTCAACCTATAGCGGTCACAATGTATCGCGAAAAAAAAAACTGGTTTTGAACGAGTAAACAATTTTTGGCTAGGCCCATTCATGGCATGTTCTGATACAACTCTGGAAACGTCCTTTATCTGGTGCAGGGAACGCTTTAGCTTAAATGTTGGTTAAGCTAGGAAGCGATCGTCAGAGAGACGGTGGAATAAATGCGCGAATCGAACCCGCATCTATAGAAACCTTCAGCAGTAAACTACAGTTTAATAGGTAATGTGAATAATACGTACCGATATCACTTTTCCAGAAAAAGTACAATGTGGAAACTAATTAAATTGATTTGTCTTCGTGCCGCACGTGTCAACATTCATCGAATGCCACAACAGTGACCGTTTTGGATCCCCATAACTGGGTCTGCTTGGGGATCACTTGAGAGCTCACTCTTGTCCCACTATAACCTCATTATATCATTTGTTCCTGTTTTGTTGTTTTTTTTTCTCAATTGAGTGATATCTTCAGGCGTACAATCAAAGCGACGTTACTTCTAGTACCATTGCTAGGTGTATCAAATATCCCGCTGTTCTACGAACCAGCTGAGCCAAGTGCTGTTTATATGTTGGGATCGGCTATCCTTCAGCATTCTCAGGTATAAGCCTCCATCAGTAGCTGACGAAAATGCGATTGATTGCCAATTTAACAAGCTAGCCGTCGAGCTCGCTTACCGAGGGTAGTGGAAGATTGCGCTCTTTGAACTACTCGGCGCTTTCCTTTCACTTCCATGTGAAGTGGGGAAATCTGCGCTCTTAAGAAGTTAATTACTCTATTAGCAGCCCATAAGACGCAGCGAAGCATAGACGATTTTCTGACGAGAAAAGTAGCTGCTCTTAATCCATGAGGATTACATTAGGGATTTGTCTGAAGCACGATTAGTTTGCGTCAACAAAGCGTCATAGGGAGTCATAAGGTGACAAATCGGTGGGATTTCTCCGTCCTATAATAGCTCAAGCAAAACTGGTCTCATATACGTTTAGGGAACTTATCGAGAAAAAATTGAAGTAGAGCATGCTATAGTGGTTGCTGTGATGAGCTCAGCGTCGCTATGAATTGCTCCACGTATTTTATTATCCAGGACGGGGTCAAGCCTTGTCGTAGAGTATTTGAATATTACCCTTCTCATTTTCTATTGATTACTTTCCAGCTGACTTCTTCATCCACCATACAAAAACACTAGAAGTTCTCACTACCGATTCCTTACGTATGTTCCAGTATTTCCAAATCCCTTTCTTAAAATTGGATGCGGTTACAATTTGAATGTATAAGCTTCTGGGTGTGGACCACCCCCAACGTGGCCACAGATCAATAAGACCTCGAAAAAACGCTCCCAAAATTACAACAGGAATTTTTACAAAGCCACTGGCTGACTTGCTCTTAGGAGCTGTTATTGTAGATAACGCGTTAGAAAGCATGCTCAAAATTCTAATGTTCTTTCCAAAGCTTCTCTTATAATTACTATCAGTAATGAATAGTAAAATAGCCCAGAAGTTCTAGACCAAACTAACATTTCTACAAGAAATTTTGTTTAGGGAATTTTCATCGCTGTACTCTATTGTTTCTTAAATGGCGAGATACAAAACGCCCTAAGGAGGCAATTGTCTAAAGTTCCCATAGAATTTTTCAAGTGAGTTTGTGAATATTTTCGTCTGTCCGCTGCAATGGTCAGTTTTTTATTCCTCATTGCTTCCTAAGACTGAAAATCTCTGTTAAGGCCAAGACAACGATTCGAGACGGAGCGAACTTATGTGCCAGAAAACCGTAATGTTACCAAACACGGCGTACCTATGGAAGAACTAAATGGTACGAAAAAAAACCCTCAAGAAACAACCCCGCTGAATCAGGCAGGTTATTCTTTAGGCATCCTATTTTTGTAGTTTGCTTTTTTTTCGAGAACCACAGCTGGGAAAGTGAAGTCCTGTCGGTGATAAGTAACGGAGTGTTAGTTCGCCGCTGTTTTGCGGAAGCCTGTAGTGAAATATTGGAGTTGTGGTCGAACTAATCCTGAGATTTCGTGAGAGATTACGTACTTTTGACGAATGCATCCCGAGTATGTTCATGGGCGCGAAAGGGAGGAGTAAGAGGGAAGAGAAGAGACAAGAGTAAGGTGTCAACAATGCTATCATGATATGCTATGCTCAGATCGCATTATCCTCGGAACCGTTGATTGGCCTCAGCCCCGTTTGAAATCTGATCTTCGCAGTGATTGAGTATCGTAATTTACTGTATGTGCCAATTTATTAACCACCTCGATTTTCAGTAAAGTTTGATTGCGTTTTACCTTCCGAAAGGAGACTGGGCACGATTAGCGATTTCTTCCTCTTCTGATCTTCTCTCTGAAAAGTCAAGTAGAGATTTTTAGGTCGTTCCGGAGTCACAAATATTTTCCGTTTCTACGGCACCTAGTAATCGTTCAGCAGACGAGGCCGACTGACTACTTCATCGCTGACTATGGCCAACGTACTGCCTTCTGCTAGAGTATAATCTCCAATGAAAGGGTTTATCTGTTTACTTATGACTACTTCTAAAGTATAAGGTACTGACCATTTCCCTCGTATCAGAGTTTCTTCGCTCAGACATCTTTCCTAAGAGAATTCCGAACAACTCCTTCGTGTTCTATGTGAGCAACTTCGATGTCCCAGTGTGATTTTCATTTTGGTAGTACTCTACGGGTGTCACTTTGCCAAAGAATTTTCTCGTAACGAATGGTATTTCGTAGTACTTTCTTATTTCCATGGTACCGCTCATCATACACGATGAGGCTAAATTTTGAAATTTTTCTCACAATGCTATTTTTGGTCGCTGATTTTTTGCTAGTTGTTTCTGTGTTGGTTGACGTGTGATCTCTCACTGAAAACTCTTTACTTGACGCGTATGTAACGTATAAAAGCTATTTATACACTTGTTGATTCGACGCACAAAATCGATAAGTAAACATCGAGTTGAGACATAAGCTGACGGGTTTCGTTAAGTTGAAGTTATATTCAATACTGGAAGCTAAAATGAATTTTCAAAATGTTATTACCTACACCTTTTACTACGTAGCCTGAAGCCATGCGGTGTAGACTCGCTTCTATACTTAGAAGTAGCTATCTCGCAATGATCAAACAACCCTCTCCTTTCTTTATTTTACTTTAAACACTGCTTCTGAATGGTAAAGCCTCACGGGCACAACTGCTGAATAACGCCACTTTCTGAACAGCATTGCCATCACGAGTTTTTCAAACATAGGCTCCTTCCCACTGGGATATACATAGAGGGTATATGCAGGTCAGTTGAGCTTAGGAACTACTGGCTGAAGGAGCGTAGGTCGTGCTGGGGCTCCTTACAACTTACTTTGAAGCACAGTAAATCACTATTTTTGATCGGGCCTACGATGCCGTCTAAAGCAGAGAAGTCATTAATTTTTGAACACCACGTAACAAAAAAGTCAATTAATACACTGTGCAAGTCATTAACTATTGTTTTTTTAAAGCAAACAGCGTCTGAGAGTTCGCCTAGCATTTTTTGAGAGCTAATTGGTAATAATTAATAAGTCGATATACAATAAATTCAATATTTCGAAAAGTGGCACCGTGTGAAGGCTACTGTATCTGAGCACATGATGATGTGACGAAAAGCTGGCATGTTGACGGTTGAGGTGGTTCCGAATGGACAGGCATACCAAGGTTACAGTTAGAATTACAGTCGTAACGATATGGAGCATCAAAGCAGTAGGTGCTCGCTGCGTACTGATCACAACGAGATCTTTCCTGAAATTAGCGTTTCAATCAATCTCGAACAAGACATAGTGGGAGTTCCTTCTACTACAGGAGCTCTAAAACATATTGCAATTCCTTCGTTCAGTAGAGCGGTGTAGCAAGAGCAGAATCGATACCCCATTCCCTCATACTTCTCTTAGACATCATTTGAAGGCACGGTTCACGATAAAAAAGGTTACTGAGTTCTTCCCTCAGGAATACTCAGCGCCCCCCATGGGTGGTAGGAAAGACCCTCTCGCTCCCACAATCTCGGCGTTTAGGGCATAGTGGAAGCCCCGTTGCTGCCGTAGTTCGCTTTCCTGCCTCTCGATCGGTGTCACGTTGGACGAGTGTCGAGACAATACAGATTGCTATTATTCGTTCTAGGACCCACGCACAATCAGCTACTCGCCGAGTGATGAGGCGATGTTTTTCTCCCATTCTTTTTTCCTCTGTTTTTCTTTTTGCCGCTGCGATCCCTTATTTAATTTCCTACTCCTAGAGGCTGAAAAAGGTGAGCTATTTTTGCTGTTACTAGGGTTTTTTACTTATTAATGCTTATAAGTGAATGAATTTCCGCTTACCATTGTCTTTTATTCGCACCAGGACCCACACGCGCGCAGTGAAGCACTGTTTAACTTGTCCGGACGCCCCATCCTTCATTTTTCTGGTTTTTCTCATTCAGCCCCCTTTTTGACGGCTTTTCGAAGCCTTTTTTCACTTTGGAAACACCGATGCACGCAGTTTCTTCACCTCAGTCGCACTAGTTTCGATCTTGTCGTCCATTTTTTATCATAATCTGGATTACCCAAAATTATCGTGAACTGTGCCTTTAAGTAGGTGGTACACTATGTATTAGAATAGATGGTGGTTCGCTGTCTGGGCATAATCACTGATTTCTCAACAGCGCCCTTTCGAATGCTGGCACAAAGCAAAGGCTCAGTATTTCCATGAATGGAACCCAAGTCGTGCCACATTTATAAATGTTCCAGTGGAGTTCAACATCTTTGTCTGTGAGGAGAAGCTTTTTACTTATGTATTCCGAAGTAATCTTTACTATATGTAAACCAGAAATGTTCGCCTGTTTGCCGATCTGTCCAACTGTTTGTCTTTTCGCAACCATCTTATACGCCGCCTTTTGAAAACCAGACTGGAACAGCTCAGCCAGTTTGGAACAAGTGGGGAGGAGCCGAGCCACTTGTGAACACGTGCCTCAAGCTGGGTCCCGCCCCCGAAGGGGCGGACGTGTGCGAAATGTGAAATTCATCGCGAATGTATAACTCTTGTCCTCGTGCGTCCAGAGTGTCTAATTCATAAGGTGTAGGTTCCACTCACTGGAGGCGAGGCGTGCGCAAAAATGTTTCTTTGAAGGTAGAAGGTTCGAATTTCGGAGGAAGACTCTAGCCATTCTGGAATACTGATGGCAGGTGGCAGGTGTAGACTCCGCCCACCGAAGGCGGCGCTTGCGCGAAAATGTTAAATTGTTTCTGGGGCGCTCAAATATGGAAGGGACACAGCTGGTAATTTGGCAACACTGATGGCATTGGGCAGGTGCAGATCGTGGAAATAGTTAATTCAGACCTAGGGCGTATAAATGGGTAGAGATGCAGGCGGCAGGGTGAGAGGACCAATGGCGGGTAGCATGAGTGGACTCCGAGGAGGGAGGGGCAATGGAGAAAGTGGCGAATGCGATATCGACCTATCTGGAGGCTTTCTAGATTATGTAACATTAATTCAGAAACAGCCTCCACGTATGATAGGATTTACACTGGGGGATTTTAGCCGATACACCGACATGCTATATCAATCTATTGTGTAAATGTCCGCTCATTCGCAATATTGTCTACTTTTGTTGTACAGTGTGTCCCAACTCTTAAGAAAGTTGGAGGTGGGATTGCTGCTGTAAACGTTACGATCGATAATAAGCAAGCAATTTGGAACAGTTTAATTTTGCACTACTTGTTATGAATCTGCTGCTAATTACTCACTCTTCTAGGAAGGAAAGGGAAGGTCCAATGATAGGCCCCAGTTATGTCTTCGAGAATAAAGATTTGTGTAGAACCGCTGCGCTTACTTACCACGATTTTGGCGTGAAATTTCATCAAACGAGTTAATAGCCACGGAAATGGCATGTTATGGTATGTACGTTGTCGAGTGGTACTTAGCAAATACCTACTTCGACGGCTGCGGATAAATAATATGATAGAAGGGCAAATAAGTTCTGCTTCCGCTCCAGTGGAATACAGTTATCCCAACGATGGTAAACAAGAAAAGTGGCGAATGACAAGATCTTTTCTTGATTTTTAGAACTGTCTCAGTGAATATATGGAGGCATAAACGAATGTATATAGATGGTGGTAACTGTGCTGCTAAGACGATCACTGTTCAGATTAACTCCGAGGCAACTCGTTCATTAGAAGCCAGGAGGTAGCGCATGGTATCGGTCGCAGGTCAAGACTACAGCAGATTGCAGCATAATCAATACACTGCTGCAGTGTTTTTTACCATCCGCTCTCTTCCCAGTGATTACCTTTTAATAAGTCTGGAGAGGATGGGGCACAATGGGTAGCAACTAACTCTGGCTCTGCAATTCAGAAAGCGAACAGGGGCAAAATAGCGCTTGGAATGCTTAAGACAAGAATAAACCCAAGATTATAATGAAAAATCAGCTAGCTCAAAAAAAAAAAAAACCAAAAAACCATAGCTCAAGAGTAATGGTCTGGAAGTGAATGGAGGGGCTAGAGAGCACAAGAAAACCATCTAAAAATTTCCTTATCTGACTTCAACTGGTGCTTCAGGTCTTGTGTCGTCCGCAATTTAAGGCATTTTGAAAGCGCAGGGAATTATGAGTCGAGAAGTCCAGAAGAGTCACTGATGTACTTCTAAGAACATTTTGTTCATCACAGCCACGTTCAGTTTGAAGAGGCATAAGAAAGGTGTGAAGAAGAGCATCTGTCAATGAAATCAGATGAAACCGTATAATGGAGCTTGTTGCAGTTGATTTCACCAGTACAAAATGTTGTCAAGGAGCCATCAACGGAGGGTCTATTCATTTCATTATCGGACAAAAGAATGAAGTGGCGTCAAGTATAATTGTGCACCATAATAAGTTGACAAAAGTTCTAACAACGACAGGGTAGAGGTGGTGATAGCATATGGCCCATCATCACAAACGCATGGTCACCATGATTGTGTTCGGACGATTTTGGAAAAGGATTGCCGGAGTCAAATTTGATGACTACAGGAGCAATATTGATGTGTTCGAAAAATTTTGAGAAAATTGTGCCTGTCAGCTGAGAAAGCAGTTGCTCCCGAACGCGCTAAAGCACGACAATAGCAGGGGAAGGGCATTGCTGATAGATCAATATTGCAGTGAATCGCTATTAGACATATTCGTGAGGAATAAGTGATCATCGACCAAATTAATACTAGTAGGTAATTATTGGGGATTTGTTTCGCAGCTTTTTTCCTCTCCATGCAATTCGAATGCGATGCAATTTGAATATTGAAATTGTGGTTTCTAATAGAAATAATTTTCCTGCTTCCCTTAACAGAAATATGCCTAGAAAGTCATCTTCATATACGCTGCATTATGCCCTATTACTTCGAGAAAGGTTGGTAGGTGGCACAGTCATTAAATGATAGCCACGAGTTTCTCGGCGAGGGAACCGTCAGCCAAAGACGAATAAGGAATGGAATCTGCTTCTACGTTTGCCCTAATCACCAAGAGATACTTCTATGGATTCTCATATCAATTGCCCGTTGAACAATTGGTTACCGAACAGAACTTTCGACGAAGTGGATGGCTTGATGGCTGACGTCGGACGTGGGTCGCCTAGAATAGAAATCTTCTACCTATGGAATTTGACTGCCTAGCAAATGGGAAGCAGTGCTTGTCTTAGATGGTGGATATGTCCCGGAGTAATTATTTGAACATATCTTTGCTAAGTATTTCTATCGTTTCTTTAAGTAAAACTTGCTGAAAAAAATCCGCAATAATTATGCATCAACCTAATACATGTGTGCGATCGACAAGACTACCGGAGTCTTCCGCTTCTCCATTATGAAACTGATTGCTTCGACGCTCAGACTTGGATTGAGACATGGTGACTGTTGGGCAGCAGTGCACCCCCTCTTGTCACCTACCATAAATATAACGATGGCTTCCTCTGACTGTGAGAGCAGATTTTCTTCGATGAAGGTGGCTGAATGGACGTCCACTGTCCTCACATGCCGATACTGCTTTGGCTCCCCGTCAGAGCAATTCTCCTTTAAACTTCCAGAAAATGGAGAGACAATCTCTACTCCCTATTCCATCATCAATAACGTTCTGCTCAAAAGTCACTTCCAAGAGGACTCTCTGCAAATATCGCACACTTCTTGATTGAGTAGGAGCGTCGAGCGCGATTCAGTGTGTGTTATAAGTTTCTTGACTGTAAGCAACGGCGATATCAACAACTTCATTATTGCTCAGGATGAAAAGCAAATGTCATGTGAGAATCCACACAGGAAATCGCCATGCGTAACAGTAGACATGAGGCCCAGCCCTACAAAGCGAGGCGCTTGCGCCAATAAGGACATGATGAGCTCGTTCTTCCTCTGCTCAGCCGGGTGTTTTACTAGTGGATCCTACTAGAGTTACTACGGTGGACGCAATAGAATTTTGTGAACAAATGAGAGAGGCGATGTTTTGAGCCCCCAACTGCTGGACCCACAATTTCGAAGAGCGAGATAATTTTTCCCCATCGGTGCAACGCAATCTCCGAGAATAGATGGAGGGACGTGACCCAGGAAGGTCTATCATTAGGTTGATGAATAATTATTGCGGACTTTTCATCAGCAAATTTTACTCGAAGAAACGATAGAAATATCTAGCAAAGACATGTTCAAATAATTGCTCCGGAACATATCCACCATCTATGCCAAGCACTGCTTCCCATTTGCTAGGCGGTCGGGTTCCACAGGCGAAGATGTTTCGATTGTTGGAGGCCATCACGCCTTGACAATGGCCATCAAGCCATCTACTTAGTCGACAGTTCTGTTCGTCAATCAATTTCTCAAAGGGCGATAGACGTGATAATCCATAGAAGTATCTCTTGGTGAATAGGGCGACCGCAGAAGCAGATTCCATTCCACGTTCGGCTTTGGCTGACTGTTCCATCGCTGAGATCACGTTATGAGTTGGCCGCCTTTCAACATTTCTCGAAGTAATAAAGCATAATTTGGCGCATATGAAGGTGACTTTCTAGGATAGGAAAGGAAGCTCTGTTAAGGAAAGCTAGAAGTTTATTTCTAGAATATCACGAGTTCAAAAGTTTAATTTTATCGAGAGAAAAGAAGCTGCAAAAAAAAAATCCGCAATAATTATGAATCAACCTAATACTTAGACTTTGACTGAAAACCACTTGAGTAGTAACGGTCGTTTGATTCTAGTCCTCATTCAATTTCATATGTTGATTCCATCCCTCCTACAGCTCCCATTTTTTCTATTCATATTCATTCAAAGAGCTCACTGAAAAGGTATCCACTTGGCGTGTACAGAATCCGTGCCAAGATCGAGTTGAATCACGACAAGGCCCCACGACACCCAACCACAGTGCTTCTCACCAAAGTATTATACAATAACAGTTGCACCAGAACTTTGAACCTGGTGAACAAATAAACCAGAGCCGGTTGGAACGATGAGGTGAGAAATTTGGAGGTGACGTGAAGATTTTAGACAAGAGGAGAAGAATCTTCATATATTTAAAAGTTACTCACTTTTTCTCTCATTTCTTTACGTCTCCATTTCGCTCGTCGATTTTGGAACCACACCTGAAGTTATACTACTTTAAGGCACANCACAGTCTCAGTGAAACATGAGCCCAAATCCATTTTTTCGAAGCTCCATGTTCATTCGCCACCTAAGCGGAATCTGACGTAGCTCCCTCATCGCGACTTGTTTAGATCCAAAAGGGTACGCCACGGCACGTAACGGTATAGTCGACTTTTTCCGGCGCTTTAATGTTGGCAGCCCATCTAGGAGACAGGTCCTCGATGAGTTCCACTCTTCCACTCTTCCAAAGCGATTACAGCATTTAAACGTTAGTTTATTCACTACACATGACTATCTTTCGTGAGCAAAAAACATTTCTAACATTCTGCAGACTCTTTGGAAAAGAGATCAGTAAATGGGTAACGACTTATTAATCTGTTCAGCATCACCTCACTACTGGGAAAGCCTACAACAGATTTCTATTTTCCTTATTTCAAATGGCCTGCAATAAATCAGCTTTGAGCGGGTTGATGTTCGCAACACTAACAATTGTTGTGCGATTTGTTTCAGTCGTTAATCTCGAGCGCCGTCTCGGACATCTGGGCAATATACCGTATCTCCGAGCACATGTCCAACCGTCACCATCCTCAACTTCCGTCGCTATCAGCTAGGTCCCGTGGGGGTGATTGACAATACGCAGCAAAAACAGAATAGGTAGTGCAGTGTGCTTAGTGGAATGGATTGCATCAAGGGGTTTAGTGAGAGGTTGTCAAAGCTTGGATTTCACATTCACACCTATCAAGTAGCTCCTTGTGGGCAATTACTAAAATAGAGCTCGAAACAAGTGGGACAAGAGTAATCTCCCACATATATCACATAGTGGGTATTCTGAATTTGTCTAGTCATCATTACCTCTTTACTTCAAGTATGTCTGAAAGAGCGCTGCGCGCCATTCTGAAGGAGCCTTCATGTCAAGAGTTGGTCTGCGGCGGGCTTGAGAGGTAACAATCCAAAGTTTTGCAACGCATTCAGGAATACGAGGATGACGATTTTGTTGAAGCGCTAGGCAAAATAAATGTCCCACCTTCAAAAACCTATTCAGATAGAAGCATGCAATGCTTGAAAAACAACAGATACCGAAGTTTCAAGGGAGGCCAACATGGAGTGAATGCTCGAATAATTCCCATTATGCTAGTAGGCTATAGCGCCATGCATTATAAAGTCCTTGGAACCCCGTAGCTGCGTGGTCATAAGGAAGACGAAACGGAATTTGGAACCTTTTCCCAAAATACTGTACGATGGAGGCGAACACAAAGTTAGTGAATTCCCAATCAGTAAATCCATAACATCTGCATTCGGACTGTGGGAAATAATTTTCCACATCCAAAATGGTATCATGATTGCAGCATAGCTCAAGACGAGATAGATTTTAGCAAAATTAGAAACTCAATTTCAATACTAATACAAAATACTGGCCAATTTTGTTATATTTCAGATGTTATTTTAATTATACCTATGACCTATCATTTTTTCATCTCCACGTTGATTTTGCTTGCATGTTTGATTTTTTTCTGATTATTTCCGGCGCAGCTGGAATAAGTGATCCTTCCCACTCGGTGAGAGCACGCATAAAAGGCGGATAAGGGTAATGGTTGCTCAAATATCCGGCTTGTGCGATCTAGTCGCGATCTAGTCTGTAATGTGCTGCGCAGCTTGAGCTGTTGAGAATGTACGTAACATTGGGAATACTTACTCGCGACATGATAACACAGTCGAAATCTCAGACACATGAAAAAAAATTCACCGTGATCCTATCTTCTGGGATATCGAGCTTCTCGGCCATGCCTTTTTTCGCGGTTTGATCAGGATAATGGGATTCTTGGAATGCTTCTTCCAGCACCAGCGACTGAGCTTCTGTGAAATTCGTACGGAACCGTCGTTTCAGTGCTGAGTTAGGGGATTCTGTAAATACCAGCTTTTCATTTGCACTTGTACCTGTAGTTTTTTGGAATTTCTAGGTTTCCAAAGCCTTACGTACAGTAGCGTTCAAAAGTCTTAGGCCAAATGCTTCCTCAGTTGTACTTTTCAGTCGTAACTCCTTTTCTACTTGATGTAATCATGTGAAATTTCAATATGTGTAGCATGGGTGTATTGTGAATGCAAAATCAACTGGAAACATGAATGATGGTCCTTTTGTATTGTTTCCTTTCTGCCATTTCTGAAGTGTACTAAAGTCATGCCGAACACGATAGATGAAGGGACTTTTGGAGGAGACTCCCCGTTGCTTTCAGCGAAATCTGCTACCGCAACAAAAACCTTGCTCTATCTGTGGATATTGCAGCTTTGCAGTCAAATAGTTTTGGGTAAGGTGATATATGCTTCTGTTAAACATATCCAAATTTCGAACAATTTACTCCACTAAGAAAAAAGTAATGAAAGAAAAGCCTTTGGCCGAAGACTTTTGAGCGGGTCTGTAGGTACAGAATGGTGATGCTTGGTATATGATCGTTTGAGAATATACTTCGTCAGTGAACTCCAAAACAGTGACCATCATGAAATCCTCAGTTTCAATAAAACTTCAAGGCTTGTCAGGAGGTGCGAAGCCAGCATTGAATGAACTCGATATATTGAATGTCTGTGTCAGGATAACGTAGATCAGCAGTACTGACAACCAACGTCTTCCAATCTCACTCTCAAAGTTCAATTAAGTAAAATTCAATAAAATACAAAATTTGAGGAAATTTCCATGACATGATCACTTTGGGGAAAAGTCTTTGTTAGAGTAAAACCCAAAATTCACGAATGGTGGGTGGATGCAGTAGACCGCAAACCCCTTATGAGTCCCTTAGCGTTTGGGCCGATGCCCTCCACGCGTAATTGGATGGAGTAGATTTTAACTAGAACACCCATAGCTTCATAGTCAAGAAAATTTTCCTCTATAATACATATCAAGGCTGTTAGGGTTATCTTCTGATTCTCAAAAGACTGAGGTACGTGCACCTTCTCTTACTTTCAGCTTTTTTGATACGTACGAAGCATATTTGAAGCCTTCATCTAAAAGTGATTTGTGACTGCATGTTACCTGCATGCTCAATTACCCACCACGTTAGGCAATTCTGGGCAACGAATATGGAGATTCAGTGCTCCAAAGAGTTGTTCTGAGTAGAATGTGGCATTTTTCGCTTTCATATCCATCCCCACTTCCAAAACAGCTCATAAGAAGAAAGTTTGTTCTGTTCGTCTGTGTTTTAAGTCCTCGCCTCCGAGCTGATAGCTCAGCTATCCTACGCTGACATTTTTGCCAACTTATAAGACAACTATTCGGTAAAATAGTGAACTACAAGTCGACTGAAGTTGAATTAGTATACTCAATCAATTCCAAATCTTACTGGCTGAGGGACTGTTAAAGTGCTCTCAATACATAAAAAACGAGGCAGTAAAACATACGAATGAGGCACTTTGCTAACACACCCTGCAGATGACGTTGGCATGCATGGGTCACCAATTTTACTTCTACTTTTTCACAATAGCGGATTTTGTATGATTTGATCAGTTTTTGCCTCAAACTCGCTCAAATGCTGGTGAAAAAACTGTCCGCTGACCAACGACCATCATAAATTTGATTGGACAATAAAATGCAGTCTTCATAGGCATTCCTTTTGTAATGGATCAAAATAATAAGAATAGTGATAAATGAAAGTAAAAAAAATACCGCTACGATCCGGCTTCCGTTTGATAGCCGACGCTGGTGGCTGCCTCCAGTTTCCCGACGTCGCGTCGCACATCTGTATCGGGTTATGGTAAATGCGGCTCACTGCAACCACCTGCATTTGACGAAGGGATTCTCCGCCTTCTTGCTTTTAAACTCGAGATACGCTCGTGATTCTTTAAATTTTCTCTGCCCTCCATGAGTACTTAATTTGTAATTTATCCGCTGAAAACAGTGACTCTGAAAGGTGAACTTCTTTCATCAGAGACTACACAAATTTGACAGTTTATAAATTGAAAGGGCATCTGGGAAGAGTGGGAAATGCGGCAGGATAATAGGATTCTAATTTTGCCACAAGGAGCTGACTCAAAAAATAATGCACTGCCTGAGTCAGACGTGAAGATGACCTGCGTTTTCTTTTTCATATCCATCACACAACCTATTAAGCTATGTGTCATTGGTAATTTGGGTTTTTCCTACAGCATCAGTTATTCTATTATTCAAAATAGGTTTAGAACAGTTGTGAAGATTGCGAATCATTTTCGATCGACTCCCATGGCACGAAAACGATGTAACACCATTTATGCTAATATGATCCTAGGGATCCATTTTGCAATAATTTTGTTAACAACATGATTAATGGCCGGTTCAATAACTTTGTGCTTATATCACATTCGTGTAAGTTAATTGATTTGAAAATGTATGGACGACATTTGATTAGTTATCAGCTTCAGTAATCGACGCATTTGACGCTCGGCTAACTCGTTATGAATTCCTTCATGAAAGAGAGCGATTGCATACGAATTGATACGCCTTGATCCACGAAGGTTCTTCAGCATATTGATGCCTGACAGCGGCTCTTTCTCTTCAGACCTCATCTAAAAGCCAAAATTACTAATATAATTGACCAACATCGTTAAATAGCATTGCCAATAGAAGCAGTTTTGAGGTTTTCGAGCCCAGCTTCCGTGGATTTTTGCAGGATCCCTTTTCTTTACTAATGATTAGAGCAATGTTGAGTTGGGAAATACGCTACATTCATTCCCTGGGAAGGGAAGGGGGCATATCGAATAGTGATGTTGAGCTTATGGGGCAACCCATTTTTGTAACAAAATCTGGGTAGATTAGTACTTTGAACAAGAATACGCATCAGGATGCTGGTTTTCCAAGAATCTATTAACTAGTTCTTCGAATAACACTGTTTTTGACTTGTCCTTTCTCATCTTTGAAGCGTACGTAATCTCGCTACATTCGCACATTCGCCAAAATGAATCGGCATTCGCAGATTAGATTTTTACGGTAAGCTGTGCCTGTGAACGGCGATACCCATTAATCCACGTCCACAACGGCTCTATTCTCAGATCTCAAATAGAACTATCAGCAGTCGCTAGGAACAGATTTCATCACCCTTTCACATTTTCTCCAGGGATTTGTAATGAATTTACAAAACAAAGACGAATACTATTAGTGCCTATTTTTCTTTGTGGGGAGCGCTACTAGTTAGAGCTATATGTATGTAGGAACAAAGTAAATACAAAAACGGGCAGCCTCACCCTATACAACTTATACTGCGCTCCTGATTTTCCAGTAATGCTCATACAACAGCTCGGTGTAGGTGGTCTTAGAGAAAGGTCGAATTCTTTTCTCATCCATTCTAAATAGAAAAGTATATGAAGACTCAAAGCACACGAATTTCTCACAAATATCTACCTGTTGTATAAGTTACTGATATTGATTTCGAAGGAATCGATACTGAAAATGCGATCATATCAAGTCCTAAGCTCATAGGGCGCAGGAATTCATTGAATGCTTCCACCTTACGCTCCGCTGCCCATGCTAAACAGACAATTATTACACATTGTCTTTGTAAACATGCAAAGATAAGTATAGGACTAGAATCTAATCTTGTACCTAAACCAGTATCGGAGAGAAGAGTATTTGGTGCCGTATTTAAGGTACAGAATGTTATTCGCATAAACAGCTCCAGCTTCTTCTGCGCTGACTTCCCGTACGATTCCATACATAATTCTTGAAGCATGTTAGTGGCTTGACGGTGCACGTAACTGATCATCATCTGGCATCTTACAGATAGCTTCTGAGAATAGTTACTGTTAGATATGTTACCACAACGTGATACTCAACATGATGATGGTCACAGAGGAGGACAAAGTGGTTCTAAGTGGGACCGAAGTATTTTCTTGTTGGGCAGCACTACAGAGAGCATATTCTGATCAAATTAAAATAGCAGAGTTACTGCTGCATCACAGAAAAGTTGTTCAACAACAGGATCTGTGGGAGCCTGAAGTAAGCTCCTGCTGGATTTGCTAAAGCGCTGCAAAGTGTTTACACAATCATCTAAATGGGAATTACTTTTTCTTTTTTTAGAAGTGGTAATTCTATGAACTTCAGGTGTGAAATTTTCTATTCCCTTGAATTCAACTCGGTTCAAATCTTGCAGAGTTTGAATGCCTTCCTACTCGGATACAGTACGCCCTAAACAATGATTCAGGTGATCATGACCGAGATTGATTGCAATCTGAGCGAAAATCAATTATTCTAGTGTTGGGAATCACTTACACCTGCTGAATGGTGGGAGCAACCACGGATGGTGACAACTCGATACAAGAAAAGCCACTGCACAAACGAAGATACTGGAGTCTTGAAAAATTCCAATCGAGTTTATTGAAAATCAGGGGCGTCAAAGGGTGGTAAATAACTCGATTCCCTTTTCAAACGACCTCTTTCGATGAGGATTCCTATCGAAGCCACTACTGTCACGGGGGCCCCTATTGAACTTTCTAAGTGTATACCTTTATGCCACAACCACAACCGAAAAACAAGGTCGTGGTTGTGGCATAAAAAAACTTGCTTTTTATGCATCCCATAAAGGCACAGGAACATAGTTGAGAAAGATAACAATTCGCTGGACTACTAACACCTTTGCATGAACCACATATGTAGTAGCTTCATCAACTATATGTAAATACCTATTGAATCAGCACTTTGAGCCGAAAAACTTTGGAAATACGCGCGGAACTCGTTTTTTTTCGGCTCATGCCCTGGACTACTTGGAATATCGAAGGCTACTTGCTTGATATATGTTGAAACACTTGGAGGCTTGGCATCAACTTATGTATATCTCCGATTTTTTTTTGCTCAAAGTGCTGATATAATAAGTATGACACTGACAGTCCAACTTTTGAGCTACAACTGAAAGCTCAAAATTTCATTGGCGACATATTCACTGCAGCTCGAAACGTGTTCATAGTGGAATTATAAATTGTGAATAGGATCACCTCTCTCAGCGCTGCTGAATTTTGAGTTTGAGTTGATGACAGCGACAGAGTGGAGAATGCTGACCGCAACGAACTTAATGACATGGTAGCGCCAGGTTTCTTTGCAATGTTCACTTTTGAAAGCTGTAGAAGTGCCTCAGTTCTGCGCCATAACGTCTGCAATGGCTCTGTCTTTCATACATAGTACCAGCATCCTAACAACATCATGATATGTAACTCCTAATAGCTTCTTTGAGTTCAAACTGACAACTTTCTGTGAAGAGGAAATCAATACTCGACGGCATTTAATACTTCATGAACAGTAAGTGACTCACCCGTATGAATGAAGATGTCAATTCAGGGCTTTTTATAAATCCAGCGTTTTTCAATCGTCTCGATGTGTTACTCGCTGCCATTGCAAGAAAATACCGTGAGATAGCCTCCACAGTCTTGCCCATGTCTTGCATAGCCCTTGAAAAAATGAAGTATGACACTCCACAGTAATTCGTATTCTGTGTAGATTAACGAGATTTCGAGTAATACATTTTTTAGGCTGTAGAGAAGTAAATCCTGTGATCATCCTGATACCGCATTCACTTATGCCTGCATTTGTTTCAAAAAGAGAACCTCAAGGTTATGTTGCAAGAATGAGGAGCGAGGAAGCTCCTACTTTATTTTCACGATATTTGGACTGAAATTTTTGCTTACGTACTGAGTGACATCATCAGTTGTTTCAACTCGATCCAGCTGTACGAGGAAAGTGGCAACAGCCCTTATCAGAGCACCATATTTAGCTTCACTGAGGCATATTAGTGTCAAACCTCCAATAGTGTTGCAAACGATAACGTTGACGAAATATGGAATTATCGACTTTTTCGAGCGAAGCCAGGCCTGTAATGATAAATAGGATTTACTAAATCCTTGGTATAAAACAGAGGATTCCAAGAAAACACAAGGAGTATCCTGCCACGTTACTCGATCGCCACTGCTCCTTCTCAGACACACGGGAATTTTTTTGGGACTACCAACGAATTATAAAAAAAATTGGATTTTTGGGAGGATGGGCCATCACTGGTGATTAACAAAAATAAACTAAACAATAAATAAAAATAAAATTCTTTAAATAGTGTCTACTAAAACTAAAAAAATAGGCTTTAGTTTGAGAATTTGACCACCGGAGTAGCTCTCCGTGGGAGGTACTGTCACAGGGAACGGCGGGAGTTTAAAGTCCTCGACAATGAATGGAAGCCCTGTAGAATGGAAATGCTCTCAAAGAACTGTGAGTTAATTGGACTGGAAGCTCTGCCAGAAAATTGAGAATCACATGGTGTGGTCCTGGAATGGAAAGGAAGTATGGCGGCTTAGCGTCACTTACCAAACTCTCAGCCTTCTTGAAGCACTCCCTTACCAGTATGGGTGGTATGCAAGTATCTGTCAAGTCCTCTCCTTTGCAGTAAGGGTGGTCTCCATCATCCTGAAACCCCTCTTTTGGAGATTCAGGGGTTTGCATTGGGAGCAATTGATTTGAAATCACCTGATCGATCGCCACTGCTCCTTGCTGGACAAACAGGAATTTTTTAAGACTCCCCACGAGTTATAAGAAAAATGGGATTTTTGGGAGAATGGGCCACCACTGGTGATTACCAAAAATTAAAGATTTTCTTCAAAGAGTGTCTGCTAAAACTAAAAAAATAGGCTTTAGTTTGGGAATTTGACCACCGGAGTAGCTCTCTGTGGGAGGTACTGTCACAGGGAACGGCGGGAGTTTAAAATCCTTGACAATGAATCGAAGCCCTTTAGAATGGAAATGCTCTCAAAGAACTGTGAGTTAATTGGACTGGAAGCTCTGCCAGAAAATCAAGAATCACATAGTGTGGTCCAGGAAGGGAAAGGAAGTGTGGCGAGCTCTCACCAAACTCTCAGCCTTCTTGAAGGTATACAAGTATCCATCACGTCCCCTCCTTTGCAGTAAGGGTGGTCTCCATCATCCTGAAACCCCTCTTTTGGAGATTCAGGGGTTTGCATTGGGAGCAATTGATTTGAAATCACCTGATCGATCGCCACTGCTCCTTGCTAGACAAAAGGGAATTTTTTTAAGACTCCCCACGAATTATAAGAAAAATGGGGTTTTTGGGAGAATAGGCCACCACTGGTGATTAACAAAAATTAAAGATTTTCTTCAAAGGGTGTCTGCTAAAACT
>UZAF01016127.1:18632-57692 GCA_900617895.1 Haemonchus placei
GGTGTCTCCCACACAGTTGTCGCTGCCCACCTCAAGCAGCTTGGAATGGTGAGGGAGCTTGACAAGTGGGTGCCACATGAACTTACGGAGCAGCAACAATTAAAGCGCTTAGAGATTTCAAGTTCGCTGCTGAGAAGAAATGATGTTGAGCCTTTTCTTCATCGTATTGTAACATGTGATGAGAAATGGATCTTGTATGATAACAGGAAGCGTTCTGCTCAGTGGGTAGGTGTGGATGAGCCTCCAAAAACCTTTCCAAAACCAAGTTTGCACGTCAAGAAGACAATGATAACAGTCTGGTGGTCCATCCATGGATTAATCCACTACGCGTTCCTTCCTCCTGGTCAAACCATCACCGCACAGTCCTATTGTAATGAAATTCACGAGATGTATACGAAACTGGGGCAAATGCAGCCAGCACTAGTCAGTCGCCATGGTCCACTGCTCTTGCACGACAATGCACGACCGCATGTGTCACAAATTATCTTCCAGAAGTTTAACGAGCTGCGAATCGAAGCTCCCCCTCATCCACCCTACTCAACAGACCTGTCACCAACTGAATACCATCTTTTCAAACATCTGGACAGCTTCTTGAAGGAACGAGTATTCAAAAGTCAAGACGAGGTGGAAGCTGCCTTTCTCGAGTTTTTGGAATCCAGATCTCTGGACTTTAATAAGAATGGGATATACAGACTTGTCTCACGTTGGCAAAAGTGTGTGGAATCGAATGGGGCTTACTTTGAATAAAAATGTTTAGTTTGAGATGAGGTATGATTTTTTGAAAGATAGCTGACATAACGGCCAGAACTTTCCTTACAACCTAATACTAACGACTCATTTTTTCAATGAAGGAGAGGAAAGAGTAGTGATGATCCTGAGTAATACACTTCAGTTTTAGCACGAAAAGGAGCATGGTTCAGCTCAAGCCAGCGATCCGAGTGGTATATATCAGATAAGAAGTTCAAACTTATGAGAAGCTTCTCATGTCAAGCAAGGGTTGAGGAAAAAAAAGCGTTTTAGAAAATCGCAGCTAATTCCCGAACAGCCTAACGCATGATACATAACAGCCTAACACAGCCTGTATACATATATGCTATTCCTTTTTGGCCAAGCAGCCACTCCATCTGATTGCATTGAAATTGATGCCTTGGTTTCTTGCCTGAGCTTATACGCACTTTTTTGCGAGTCCAAAAATTCAATAATTGTCTACTGTCGGAGTTGAATGAAAAATGCCAGGACCAGACAAACAAGTGGAGCTGAAGTGGTGTCATGGAAAATCTTTCAGTGGAGGCTGTGAATTCGGACTCATTTCGGAATTGTCTTCGACTTCTGCGGCACAAAGGAATATTAGCTGAAGAATCGCAAGAGTTACAACGCGAACATGCAGAGGAGACGCGGCAGCAACTTCTCAGGTTCCTAATCGTTGAGTAAACGCCCTGAGAGGTTGGCTTATCTGATCTTAAATATCTTCTTCTTTTCCATTTGATGTGCCTTGCATGATTTACAATGATATCACTTGTGCTCAGTTGACGTTTCCAGATTTTCGAAAGTAGATTTTTTGCTTCCTTTGCTTTTGAAAGTCTCTGTTACTTAACGTTTCGTCGTTTCGTCATTCAATTCAATTCTGCCTCCGGCCTAGATCTGTGGTAAAGACAATTTTATAACCTTACCATAAAAGCCGAAGTGTTGATTAAAGGAGTGTATAACTGAAACGAGAGGAAAATTTGTTATCCTAGTCGTATTATATTCCAAGAAGGCTCGGTACAGATCTTATCTTAAATTGTTGTTGTTTAAAGTTTCGCTTTATTAGTGTAAGCTTTTTAGAAAGTTAAGAGTTGATGTTCTTTGGGCATATTCAATAAAACATTACCAATTTAGTGTGATGCCAGTATTTCTTGTTGCTTAGTGGTGGACATCTTCGGAAATATTAACACCAAATGGATGCACACTGAAAATAATATGCTCGTTGTTACTCAAAAAGTTTCATACGCGCGGCTCATTACTCCTACCTGCACACTTTCTGCAAGTAATGGAGGACGTTGTGGTAGGGTTGAAAGTGAAAAATCGTGCACCAGGTCCTAAGTTATTCAGTATTGCTACAAGCCCAACCTACCTCGAGCTGAAAGCAGACTAGGGTGAGCGTCTCCTTTGACGAGGTCTAGGTAGATATACCTTCCTTAACACAGACTCCATTTTAGTGTTTTTGTGTCGCTTAATGTAAAGCCAGCTAATCACAGTGGCAAGATGATTTCAGTTTACAAAAATTTGGGAATAATCAAATATGGAAAATATTTGAATAAGTGACTCACCAGGGAGCGACCCCAAGTCGAAGTGGCCATTCGAAATGAGACCTACACTGCTGGACTTGTTTTTGGATGCTGAGCTCAAATCTGCTTTCCAAATTTGCCAAGCATTTCTCTGAACGGAGTTATGAGGGTGATTTCAGGGAGCTTAACATAATAAAACTTATATTACATGGATGTGCTTTCTTTCTCTACAGCGGCTTGGCGTAGTGGTAAGCGTGACGTTTCATGAGCGATAGGCTAGGGTTCGGGTTTTGTGGGCTACGGAGTTTTTGGATTATATAGAATTTTTTTAAGGGTGGGGGAAATACTCTCATGGTGATTTTATCACGTTTCATGACATTTTAATGCTTTTGCTGATATTTACCGTGGTAAAGTAGTACTTCAGTTTTACTCGCATACCCATGCACTCTATATTCACAGTAGGATAACTTAGTCACAGTCGCCGTTAGATTTAGGAAATTCCTCTTGTATTCATGGTATGTCGTCGGCTACTTAAGCGCTCACCCGGGAGATTCTGGGACGCCTACACAATACTGATTTCCTTCTTATTTGGGGTTAGTAAGTATAAAGCAATGGGCTGTGACGACCTCTTTTCCGTAGCTCCCATTGTGAGAAGCTTCTTTGTTTCGAGCATGTCGTGCAAGAGTATCACATTTGCTCATAAAGTGGCAAAAGTCATCCTACTGTGAATATAAGAGTGCATGGGCATGCGAGTTAAACTGAAGTATTACTTTATGTGGATAAATATCAGCAAAAGCCTTAAAAGGTCATAAAACGTGATAGAATCACCATGAGAGTATTTTCTAGTTCTTGAGGGAAAAATTCTATATAATTCAAAAGTTCCGTCCCACACAAAACGTCACGCTTACCACTACATAAAGTCGCCGTTGAGAAAGTAAGCACATCCGTGAAATTTAAGTTTTCCCATGTTAAGCTCCCTGAAACCACCCTCATAACTCCGTTCAGAGAAACGCTTTGCAAATTTGGAAAGCAGATTTGAACTCAGCATTCAAAAACACACCTAGCAGTGTAGGTCTCATTTCAAATGGCCACTTCGGCTCGGGATCCTTCCCTGGTCAGATGAGTAGCCATATACGTGAAAAATTTTTGAATGACAATATTAAAGGATCAATAAATAAGCAGAAAAGATCCCGGAATTCGACATCACTCGTCTTCCTGCCTGCACTTATGTCTTACGTACTGACTACTTTACTTGTCACTCGAGAATAACGGGAATGATTTTGTTTAAGGCTACCCTTCAACCTAATTTTAACTTTGTGGCATTTGCCGCCGCATGAAGTATCACCTCACCTGTAGCATGCCGTCCCGTTGACCCTCGACCGCCTCGAGCGGGCGCCAGTAACGTCTCCATTCGTCCCTGTCATGAGTCAGAGTGATCCAGTGAATCGTCCTCGCTTTAGGGACACGAGATACAACATTCCTTTCGTTCAGAGCTATCGTGAAGGAGTCAGACCATCTCGTTGGCGGCCGTCCTGGAGTTCGTTTGATGTCCCGAGAGATCCATTCCGTTACCGCCCCGGTCAAGCGGTCATCGCTATATCGCATAACGTGTCCGGCCCACCTTATCTTCGATTTCTTGGTGTAATCAACGGCATCCGTGATCTCCGTTCGATGGCGGAGCTCCGAACTCCGGATTCCCTTCTGCACTTGCACGTATAGGGAAATTCCGAGCTTCGTCCTTTCCAAAGCGCGTTGAGAACGCTGACAGCATGCTCATCCTGCTTCCGTAAAGTCCAATTCTCCGAGGCGTACGTCAAAGCAAGAAGGACGGCAGTGTCGAAAAGAGAGCGCGGAGCCCGATGTTCTTTGTCTTCTTCACTACTTCCTCGATATCTTAAATGCTCCCCACACGGTGCGTTTCCTTCTGCACAGCTCCAGAGCTAGGTCGTTCATCATGTTGACTTCCCGACCTAGGTACACATGGCCAGAGCATTCGGAGATATTCGTTCCGTTCAGCGCGAAAGGAGCATCAGGTACCAATCCGTGTTTCATGAACGCCGTCTTCGTTAAATTCAGTCTCAAGCCGATCTTTCCACAAGCACTGTCAAACTCGGCCAGCATTCGTTCCGCCTGCACGATGTTCAGTGTTATGAGCACGATGTCGTCTGCAAGCGGAGGTGAAGTAAATACGACAATATCACGACCAGGTTTCACCATTCTACAAGGAAGTCACTACCAACGTGAAGAGAGGTGNCACCTCTCTTCACGTTGGTAGTGACTTCCTTGTAGAATGGTGAAACCTGGTCGTGATATTGTCGTAGAGCTCGCGAAGCATCCCTATGTATTGAGTAGGAACACCCTGGTTGCCCAGAGCTTCAATTACCGCTCCTGTCTCAGTGGTATCAAAGGCTTTCTTCAAATCGATGAACGTAAGACATCGGGGTTTTGCACTCTCGTGCTACTTCAGTGAGCCTTGTAAGAGTGTGGATAGATCGATTGTACTGAGCCTTTTCCGAAACTTGCTTGTTCGCACGGCTATCCTTCATCTAATATTTTGCTAATCCTGTTCAGGATGACGCGTGTGAAAAGCTTGTAAATTACAGACAGCAGGCAGTTTGAGCGATAATTGCCATTATCGCATAGATCCCCTTTCTATACAGCAACACAGTCTTGATATTTTCCACAGCGTGGGCACTTTGCATTCCGACAGGTACCGCGTGAAGAACCTAGTCAGAGTTTTGACGATAACTGGTCGAAGACTCTTCAGATGTTCTGGTTTTGATCCTATCGGGACCGGGCGCCGTACAATTCTTCATCGACATGATGGCATGTCGAATTTCGGAAAGGAGAACTGAGGGAGCGATGTATTCGTCTTGTCTAAGATGGTGGATAAACAAGTGGACGTGGCTGTTGAAGAGATGCGAGTAGAAGTCGTAGATGACCTTCTCCATTGCCCTTCGAGATGCAGTAACTGTTTCGTCAGGATGCCGGAGGGAAGTCATATTGGTCTTGTAGTTAATGAAGCTTCATGAAGCTTTGCAAATGCTCTTTCCGGTCTCGGAGGCTTCGTCCATGAATGCTGCTCTTCTCTCTTTCAGATTTTCCTTTATCGCTTCTCTGCATAGCTTCGCATAATCGGACGTTTGTTGATGACTGCCTGTAGCTCGCGCGATTCCACGCTGACGCATCAGCTCGAGATTCTTCGAAGAGAGTTGTCTCTTAGCTACTTGTAGACTATGCTTTCGTAGTGCTACCGTGAAAATGTTCGACGAGTCGGTTGTATTCTTAATCGATGTAGGCGATAACGGAATCTTCCAATTCACAAGGGAAGCGAAGTGGTCCTAGTCGATGGAGGTCTCGAGGCTTCGTTTCCTGAACTTCATAGCTCTCTCCACGCACTGAGAAGCAGAATCTAGCGCGGATAAGACTATGGTCCGATTCTGTGTAGAACTTCAGAACAGCAGCGACATCAGCCAGGCAAAATCTCCGATTGTAGAAGATGTGGTCTATTTCATGATAGAACTGTGCACAGGGTTACTCCTATGTCCATCGCAAATGAAAAGGCTTCTGGAACTGCGAGTCACCACGGATGATGTTGGTTGATAAACTCGGACGGCCTTCCACCCTGCTCAGAAAGTAAAGGAAGTATGGTCTTCTCGATAGTTTCTTCAAATCCATGTAATACGCTTCCAGCCCCTCTTCTTCGTAGCTTGGTGTTGGTGCGTAGGCAATGAAGATGATTGAAGCTGGGGTTGATCCATATCTTCTTAATCGCACACGTCCGATTCGAGTTGTTAAGCTTTGGTACGAATCGATGTTCATGGCCAAGTGCGTGTTGACGAGGAAGCCCCCTCGCCGACGCCTCTGGTGTCGCATACTCTCAGAAACAGTTCTCCAATCTCAAATACAGCTTGCAGCGGGGGATGCTTCCTCGTCTCGGTCATTCCGATGAGATCGTACTTGATCTTCCTAGCTTGCATCATCTGCTTGCACCCCCTCAGCTTCAGGGGAATGAGGCCCATCTTTATCACTGTTTTTGGCGAGTGAATACCCTACGTGCAGCTTACCAGGCTCTGACGTGGGGCTGGGTTGACTGCGGGGCTGGCCAGGCTATCTCGAAGTGGACAAGGGGCTTTGTTTTTGGAGGTGGCTCCAAATCGTCTCCCAGATACTTTCCAGAATGCAAGCTTTTCTGCACCCACAGGCTCTCCAAACGTATGGATACGCCTGTGAGAAACAGAAAGTATATCGATCAGCACAGCAGGATCAGGGAGTCCACTCCCTGAATCCACTTGCGTCTCTGAGCAAGTACTGGCGACTTTTGGTCGGTATTTACCTCCCCAACCGTCACATAGGGACGCCCTACGTAGCTCGTCGCTTATGGGCTGGGATCCGGAAGATCCGGATCCTTGGGTGTGTGTACATTCGTGCTATTCGATCTGCGCGCCGGCAAATCGCACGACGAAATTCGTAGCGATTTTGTCGACTTTAGCGCCTATTAATGGGGCCCAAATTTGAAGTAGAGTAGATTAGTAGGATCATTCGTCCATAGTCATCTACTCCAAGTTTGAGCTCCATCGATAGGCACCAGGGTTGTTCGAATGGCCACGAATTTCGCCGCGCATTTTGCCGCGCGCAGCTCGAATCGCACAGTGTACCGTCCTCCGGGATCCCTCAGTGAGAGAGAACCTCAGTGAAAGGAGGTATGTAGGCCGCATGAAGTAGAACAAATTAAATAACCACTAAAACAACAAGCAAGCGAGTGGCAACACGAACACAGGTAATTGTTGAAAGAAAATTTGAAAGAGTGCAGTGCCGAAATAGTACAAATAAAAAATGAATAAAAAAACATTACAATAGAGTCTATAGACATTAACTTTCGCCTGTTGTTTGAGATGACGATGCAAGATCTTTTTGTAGTTCTAGGTGACACAGTTTTCTAGAAATTTCGACAGAATCAGTAGAAGCCTCGGCTGTGAAGGATCTGTGTCTAATATTGGTATGTGGTCCAGGAAGTAATAAGTATAATAAAGTGTATCTGAATTCGGAAAAATTTCTGTTATTGGTCATTTAACTTCCCAAAACGGTTTTGAGCAGAGTCGTAAAATGCATCATATCCCACCAGAGTAGTAGCGAGTACTATTCTATCATTTTATCTTTGACTACTCCTCTTGGTATTGTATTGTAGGTTAAACTGAGTGTACGTGAAATTTTCCTCGTGAAATTGTTTTGTACAGATTCAGTCCTGCTGATGTTTTTTCGAATGCGCGGAGAAAGCTGTTTCCCGTACTGTGAAGTTGGGCGAACTGTATATGAACAAAATGATATCACTAGTGCTTAGTTGGATTTTCGAGTGGATTTTTCTCTTCGTTCGCTTTTTCACATTGAAGCGAACGTAGGTTTTATCCGCCATAAGTAGAATACCCAGGTTTTATGTGAAAAGGTCTCTGTTTGAAGTCTGCATTATCCGCTACCAGTTGGGCTACGCACGTTAACGTATACCTCATGCCCACAAAATGCCTTATCTACGATCCCAATCAGGAAGAACGAACTACAAACAGAACAAGAAACACTTTTCATGCCCCGTACACACGAGGCTGCTTTACTCGGAACTCTGCTTTGGTTTCATTCTAGAAAACCACTCATCAAGCGTGACGCGTTTAAGAGCGAAGTTGAGAGCGTAGCTAACAATGAAGGCCTATTCAAGAGAGCATACCCTTGCGCATTACGGTTTATACGCTATCAGTGAGCGATAGGGTATCCAGCCGAAGATGTGTAGCCAGGAACGTCACGTGCGCATATTCATTGGTGCGCCACTGAACAAAAAAGAAAACGGCAGTTGAATGTCATCAAACCGTGAGCGAAATACTCAGCGATAATATACCATTTTCAATGCGATGCTAAAAGTGATTCTCGTAGTGGATAACTGCAGTTCACCAAGTTTTGAAGGGGCGAAACGAGATCGTAATTGTAGATTACCAACTACCGTGGTAGAAGTATTGCGCACCTCATTCTTGAAATTCATCCTCCGTCCTCCTACACCCGTCCTCCTTCCTTTCCACCCCACATTTACTGTCTCCTAAAATTCTATTATTAGATAGGTTGGAGCGATTGAGAAGTATCTCGGCTGAGCATTCCAAATTTTTGAGAAGAAGCAGCCGAGCAATTCGATTATCATGAGCACCGATGTTGGGTGAAAAATTACGAATACTGTAACTATTTTCATATTTTCATGATCGAGACCGCTCAGAAAAAAATCCGGTCTTGTGAGTGTATCTGTACCAAAAGCAAACAACAGAAAGCTCCTTCCGTTGTCACGCCTTCTTTTTGAGCTGGGTTTGAAATTTATGGGCGTTTTGCTCAACTTGTTTCCGGAAATGTAATGAAGTGGAAAAGTTCAGGGAAAAAAATGGAAACATATCAAGCTGAACTAATGCCGTGGAATTGAAGCATGCAAGCTATCCTTGTTCGCATTTCTAGAAAATATCATTCCCCAGCTACCGTTCCTCAGAATTCCCTTTCCCTGAGTACTCGTGTTCTGTCGTATTTCATATTGATTACGTAGAAAAAGCTGGCAAAATAACGAAACATAAGTTTTCTAATTCACAAAACTTATGTTTCACATTGGGATCTGCATCCCATCTTTACGTTAGTAAGTCATAACATCTCCGCATGGTATGTGCGCTTTCCTGTCGCAATCCGCTTGAGGCTTTTTTTCTACCCTTTTCAAGAAAACTACCTTATCGCGTCACGACACGACGGGGTTGCTACTTCAAAGTGACTATTTCCAATGGTCGCTGCTCGCCAATGCGTAACCGTTTTACACTCTTGAAACGATCAGCTCAAACTTTCCAAGTGGAGATCGGGAATTTCCCTCCATCGCAATATCAGAGAACTCCATTTATCGCAAAGTGGAAGTTTTTTGCGATGCACCAGTGACGGTGTCTTGAATCGTAAGGTATCCCTGTACAGTGCGTTTCATAATTGTAAGGTCACCCTCGATTTTCGCGATTATGGAGAGAGCAGAGAGAATGGAATTTTTTGACAAACAGTGGCAGATTTCTCATCACAATATACCTCTATATTCAAATTCTGGTCACAACACCCTTCACCTTAACAGTTTTATGAATTTTTCAAAAACAGTGTCGGGTTTTACACCGTTTCACAATTATACGGTCACCCTGAGAGAGTGAATGATTAATGTTGATGGCATATGTACAACAGTCAACAGTCTATAACTCCTCCCTGTTCAAGAGCAACATTAAAGAGCTTGCGTGGCATACTGGAAACTAGGTTTCGAAGTTGTTCCTCATCGACTGCTCTCCATGCTTCGATAATCGTCTGCTTCACCTCTTCCGTGGTCTCAAAAAGGCGGTTATTTGCATGAACCAGTCTGACTATTATGCCTCACATATTTTCCATCGGATTGAGATTGGGACTGCAGGCTGGCCATGGCAGGACACTCATGTTTTGGCATTGTTGCATTCGTTGCACGGCTCACGTGAATGGAGGCGTTGACTTGTTGAAAGACATAGTTGAGGTGACGGCTTAGAAAGGGTACTGGATGATGCTCCAAGACGTTCTGGTAATCCTTGGAAACCATTCTACAGCTCACGAAGGCTAGATCCAACACGACATCATTGCAGAATGCACCCCACACCATAAGACTACTTCCACCGAAATTACAACGGCTGAAGTAGACTGGTTCTTCCCTCAAGTCGCGCCAGTAGTACTTGGTTCCGTCAGGACCGTCCAAGTTGAATTTCTTTTCATCCGAAAAGACGACCTGAATGGAAATTATTCAGCTGTACGGTGAGATTTTGATGCAGACCTACCTTTGCCCAACCTCTCCCAGGAATCTTAGCAAATGCGAGTCCAGCTTTTTTGTAGCAATCGGTGATTCATGGTGCCTTCTTCACTGCTTGCCTAGTAATGTTCTCGCATCTTCTTACTGCTCTCCAGACTAGTTATCGGTCTAATTTCCAGGGAGGTCTAACTCCGATCGGATCTGGTTCACGGAGGACGTACTGTTGGAAACAGTCCTCAGAATCTTCCGATCATCACGGGCAGTAACCTTGCGTGTGCGTCTACACCTTGTTTACATCTAGGACACCAGAGCTCTCCAGAAATCTTTGGATGGAGCAGAGGTATCTCCTTATTTGCCTGGAGATGGCTCGCTTACTCAGCCTAGCTTCATGAAGAGCCATGAAGAGAGATGCATTTGTTACATAAGGCTTACCTTTACAAGTATCTTGAAAGATGAAATTTCTTCTCCTCCGTGAATAATTGGTAGTGGTCTCAGGGTGACCTTATAATTATGAAACAGTGCAAGAACCGATAAACTGTCCTAAAGCTCAGAAAAATGCAGCTGCTGCTAAAAAACGGACACCTTGGTTATTTGTGCTGGATCATCCTTCATGATGCTTGAAGAGAAACCTAAATGATTGCTTCACCTCAAAGTGCAAAATTTGAGGGTGACCTTAAAATTATGAAATGCACTGTACTGATGAAAGAAGTTTAAAAGACTTCTCACTACTCTGATGTCAGGAACGATATTCTTTTTCCATTCAGTGCAGAACGATTCTTTGTACGCAAAGCTAATGGATTATATGTTGCCTCTGAAGCCCTGTCACTACCATTTATGCATTTATTTTAACCCAGTGAGATCCTCCCCATTCCTGTAACAGGGCCACTCAATTACTGCCTAACTTATCAGCCTTCTTCGTTGCAAACAAAATGCAATGTGTGCCACAAGATCATTGAAAGGGAATGACTGAAATTAGGCGAGGACTACAAATGCGACCCAGTGCTCTCTAGTGGGGAAACTTTTCATGAAGAGAGCAATGCAACTGATATTCCGATCTTGGTTGCGTTCACGCTTAAGGTTCCGCAGTTTCAATCTGTTGCTCTCGATCTTAACTATATGTTGCTATTTAGAGATTAACTCTTCTCCTAATCGAGTCTGGGATGCAGCGAATATCTCCGCTTTCTACATAACTGTTTTTCCGGTTGCTAGCCTTGCTCCCTTGAAGCCAGGCTTGCTCTTTGTCTACTTATTTCTTTCCATCGCATTGTTGGGTTCATTTGCAACTACTATTCTGCACTAGTGCACCACCACGCAAGCTACTAGGCTGCCATGGGTTGAAGTCAGATGAGTAACAACACTATCGTGTGTTTTCATACCTATGATTGTGACAGGCACCATATCCTTCTATCTTTATATCTTGGTGTCGTGCGAGCAACAGAAAGTTGTTATAAGCATCGAATCTCACAGCAGTGTTCCAGCAAGCGTCCATTGATAACCCAGTTTTGAGTTCTTGAATCATTACATAGATCTCCTACCAATGAGTTACTCTATAGCAAAATAACGTCGATGTTGAGTTTTTATCTAGTCATATCAGGAACCAATACTACTGAAAAGTCACTGCTCAGGTAGTAATATTTAGGAGGAGACTCGGAAGTATTGTGATGCTACTCATAGCGCTTATTCAGAATAGGTAGCAGCACAGTTGTCTTATCAGCCACGCTAACTCCTATCTGGATTATATTCATGAAAAGATTTTCGGGCGGACAAGCACACAGACGAGCATGGAAGATATGACAAGCTCCATTTCAATAACACGGACAATTTTTCCTTCATTTTTTGAAAAGGGTCACTTTGCCTATGCAAAAAGATACAGCCACTGACCAAATGAGCTTGTTCAGCAGCTAAACGTGACAAAAGAGGACTTCGCATGATTAGGGAGCTCCCATTCTTCCAGCTTTCTCAAAAATACGATTGTCTAAGTCAAAGTAAACACTATCAATGAGTTCCTGGTCAACTTGATGCCCCAACTGTTGACGATTGGTTTCTTCAGCTCACTGATACCTCCAACTGCTTGTTTCCTTCATAAATCTTCCTCATCGTGAATCCCAATATGTTTTTCATTCGATTCAATTCCAGGCTGTTAGCTAGCTAGGGCAAAAGATCTATTTGGTAGGTTATGCCGTGCCGGATTACTGGAAGAGCGAAGTACTCGCATTGGATTTTCGTTTCTGTCTTCAAAACAGCCTATCTTTTTTCAGCGTGGAGGGTTCGAATCCGGGAAGATTGGAGCAGGTACTGTCGCGCCGGCGGTGATACCTTGCTCCTCGCCGTAGATTGGCATGGGGGTTCGCCGCGCTCTCGTCCCTTGTCAAGCGGGATGTTGCCTTGGGCCTTGCAGTCCCTACGCTGGTCCTACACCTCAACTATCACCCTACGCGTGCTACGCCTACCACACGGAGCAGCCTACGTACAGCCCAACTTCATCAATCGAACTTGATATAACCTTCCATGGCGTGTAAAACGTCTACGATATTAAGTCTGCAACACAATATTTAAGACAGTCCTTCATGGGTACGCCAATAATAATCAAAAGGATGGAATGGTAGAAAACATCATATACACATATATACAAAGGAAAGGAAAGGAAAACATAAGAAAGTTCAACAATTGAAAGCTACGAAGATGACCACTTAACCTACATAGCGGGAGGCTCTAGCCCAGTGCATTAAGTCTCACAGGGGGAGACGTGACTTGGGACAACTTGGCGCCTTTGGGCTTCCATTACCGAGTCGATCACTGCACATTCGATCGGATTGCATCATGGCCTCATCCTCGGGCATGTTGGACGACAAGACGACTAGCAGTGGCAGCCGGATACGACGACGACACACTGCCGGATGATTTTAAACCAGAGCACACGTCCAGTATAGCAGACGCGCAGGCGCCTATACGCTGTTCGCGCCGGGACTCCCGCGCGCCTTGCCAGGCGTCGCCCTTTAAAATTCGGGAGGAAGCCACGACACTGGGGACGGCGATGACGAACGGAAGGGAGCGGCAGCGGAGCCAAGCCCGTCCTCACCTACTGCAACTACGCAGCTAAACGAACACACACGTTAGATAACCGTCGTCTTCCTAGGAGGCCTAACTACCTAACTGCGTTCGAGGGTAATTACTCTGATAACGGCAGGCCTCGATCATTTTTCCTACGCATACCATACTTAAACTACGACGGAAATCACAATTGACAAAACATTGAGCGACGCCGGGCAACGGAGATACGAAGGGAAAGGGAGGAGCTTCGTGACGGCGACCAAATTCCTTGACTGCGTGACTGCGGCTCCGCACGGCTGACGTATACTACGACGGCGTGGTTGACCGATAGCGACTTGACGGGACGGGCAACTTAAGACAACCACGGGCTCTTTTAATCTACTGTGTGAGTTTTGCCTCACACCTACGGGGCCACTTTGTGCGAATGAGATTTTCTTCCTCACCATTCCCAGAAGGGCTCAGGGTCAGTCAAAGGAGGCAAAATTTTATTTTTCTTCCTGGGCCGAACAAAAGGAATTAGCTGTCTCTCACCGCTCCCCAGGACGCTGCATTACGCAGTAGTGCACTTGCTGCGCTAGACGACACGATCTCGCCTACACACGTAAAGCGAGAACCGACGTCCTCGCCTGCGCGGGTGACCAATTCCACCAGCTACGCGGACTATGCTGTACATAAAATAATTTTCATAAAATATTGCAGCACGTAGAAACAAATATAAATACGCGGAATCACTTCCTCACTACTACGCTAGTTTTCACCGTTTATGAGGTTGTTTACTCTATCTACGCGGCCATAAGCAAAACAGAAAGAGTAGCAACCTCCGGTTACCGCTCTCCCCTACGCAGTCTACGTCTACAGTCTACACTGTTCACTTACCTTCCTCTTCACTCTTCTTTCTCCTCGAGCTGCCTTTGACGGCGTTCGTACTCGGACTTCTCATCTTCGACTACGACAGCACGGACTGCGCGGGCTACTCGGCGTATTGCCCGAACGATACGTCGCGATACGCATCCTGATTTCCCCAACGGAACGCTATATGGTGTTGGTTACATTTGCTCCTTTTACGAGTCATGCGTCTCTCATCCACAAAGCAATCTTCATCAAACAGCCGTTATGCGCACGGATGTAAATGCGGTCTGATGAAAAGGGGAAATTGCGGCACTGCGCCGAGAAGTGTTTCTGCAGACAGAAAAACGACGTCTTTTCTTATTGCGATAGGCTCGTCTGGTCGCGTGCGGTATCCCTCGCGAAGCCCAGTGTCCGTGTACGCTTCTGTGCGGAGAAGCCGGTCGCTATAGCCCTCAATGGGGTAGGACGCCGAGGGCGATATAGCTCGTCTAAGGGAAGCATGAGTGGGTACGCTACGCTGGCTACGTGACGAACTACTACGTGGGCTGGTGGGAGCATTGTGCTCCTGTGGATCGCGTGCGTGAGCGATAGGGCTCATTGCGCGAAGGAAGACTAACGGTGAAGAGTACGTGTCCCCAGAGCACTGTTTTTCGCGTTGGGGGTAGCTATGCGATGGTGAGTAAGAGCCAGGGGGGCGGCGTTCCTCACAAGAGGTGCATACACGTAGGTGGAGGAGAGCCTGCGGCGTGGCGTTCCTAGCGAGAGGAATGCGCACGCGAAGGCGATGGAGAGCCTGCGGCGCGGCGTTTCCCGCGAGGGGAATGTCTACGCGACGGCGAATTTGAGGATCTTACTGATTGCGCATGTGCGCAGGAGTAGCTATGGCGAGGCGTGGGGCAACTTCTCGAAAAGCAATCGCAAACGTGATGTCATTTTCCTATGCGGAGAGACGTGGCAACAAGATATAACCCGCGCACAACTACTCTGCTTACACTCGCCATAATGGTCTCAACAACAGCTGCAGTGGGTGGTATGATAATGGCAGCCGTGATGTTCGAGATGCGTGTGCGCGGGACTTGCCTCTCTAGTTTGGACTCCTTGCTCTTCGCTCTAACGTTCGCTTTTTGCTTTGATGACATCGTGCGTTGACCGTTAACACATTTGACAAGGGAAGGATACTAGGTCGCAGTGGTCATACAAAATGAGATGCATACCGACGTAAGTTCTTCTAAGCGGTGATTTCAAATCTGGGTTCCAAATCTGCGAAACGATTCTGGGAACAAAGTTATGGTGCCCCTCTCTCCCGGGTGTCATGCCGCTTTTCTGCTTTTATATGCGACCCAAGCAGTACCGGAATGTGCACAGATGGCCGAGTTGGGAGGACGATGGACTGGTAGGCGCGACACGGAGGTTCGAGTCGTTGTTGCATCTGCTTGTTTTGCTTCTTTATAAAAAGTGCCCTAAACGCTTGCAAAACATATTTACGCATCATATAGACTATCTGCAGCTCTCCTTCATGTTTACTTAGCACCAAAAGTGAAAATACGAGTGAAATATCTTTTCGCCTTCACACCGATTAGGAGTGCACATAGAACCCGTCGAGCCTGGCACTAAAGATGTGGTTACGAAATTCGCGCTCCATGCATTCTCGACAGAGGGCGGCCGGGCAACCCGTCAGACCATAGCGCTTTTGAATGAAGTAATGTTCCTTCTAGCAAGTGATGGAAGTGAATTGGTACAATACAACTGATATTTTTATGAAAAAATACGATAGATGAATATTTTATGAACAGGTATGGTAATTAAACGCAAAGTGTTTGGAACAGAAAAGCCTCTCACAATGAGAGCAACGCTCTCACAGGTCCCGTCTAGACGAGATGAGAAACAATATTGAACAGGAGTTTCGAATTTTTCTGGGTCTCTATCCAGGTACCCTGCTGCATACCATGAATGAGAGAGGAACTTTTTGAACCTAGGTGCGCTAAACAAGAAGTATACCAGTGAGATAAGGCGGATTATGGAGTTGCGATTGCTGACCCGGAAGTCCAGTTCATGAGCAATTACGAGAGAAACAATACTCTTATACACAGCTTTGAATGGTAAGAAAAGATGTACATCGAGAGGCTGAGCTTGGGAGGTTGCCCCAGGTGGAACGTTGAGCACTTCCACCTCGTTGCCAGTTGGCAAAGCAATCTGAATGGCCTCATGGTTCTTGAACAAGCTCCATGAATGGGCAGAACATATTGCTAATAATACGTTGGGAGCACTTCGATCGATTAACTGTTTTGATCGCGAGGTTCTGTTGAATACTCCAGATTTTGCTCAAACTATTATTGCAAAATCGCTCAAAATCTCTTGCTCAAAATTTTGCAATAAGATTTTGAGCAAAGCTTTCGCAACTCTTCCCTGCTAGACTTTGCACCCGTATTCATTCTGTGCCTAAGCATTGCTGGTGTTCCATTAATATGAAGGAGGGCTATAGATAGTCTATATGACGCGGAAATATGTTTTGCAAGCGATTAGGGCGCTTTTTATAAATAAGCAAAACAAGTAAATGCATCAAGGACCCTAACTTTCGTGTCGCGCCGACCAGCCCATCGTCCTCCCAACTCGGCCATCTGTGCACATTCCGGTTCTGCTTGGGTCGCATATAAAAGCAGAAAAGCGGCATGACACCCGGGGGAGAGGGGGCTCATAACTTTGTTCCCAGAAACGTTTCGCAGATTTGGAACCCAGATTTGAAATCATCGTTTAGAATAACTCACGTCGGTATACATCTCGTTTTGAAAGGTCACTGCGACCTAGTATCCTTTCCTTGTGAAACGGGTAGGCCACATAAACGCGAAGCTCCTCAAAGCGAACGATAAGGGCAACGTTAATGCGGGGAGTACACAAGCTACGAAACGAAATAAACTACACAAGGATGCCATATCAATCATACGAAGAAATGAAACTAAGCTAGCTGACTACGGAGTATTTTAAGAACCTGCGACAAGATCTGGTTGATTAGCATTGAAGTAACTATGATATAAGTGAAGTTATGAATGAGATAAGGCATAATATTGATAAAGAAATTACGTGCGTTCAATAGCGAAGCAAGTGTTTGCTTCATTGAGGGACACACGAAGAAAAAAGGGTGTGTGTGTCTACGCTATCCATGAATGTGTTTAGTGAAAAAGTTATGCAGAATAGTGAAAAGAGGAGCTTCATAAAAGTTTGCCCGTGGGGGCCTTATGGACAAGGCGATAATAATTTAAATAACTCAAGAGGACAATGCCACAATTTACGCGAGGCAATATGAGCCGTTAACACGCATCAGCTACGCAGCGTATAGAACTGAAACGCAGAAATCGACGCAACACAAATGCTACGCTTACATCATAGCACAACTTCTGAAGCAAACTACCGCACCCACTTTGATCAGGTAACATTGATGAAGGACGAAAGCTAACAACTAAAGTGTTAACTGAAACAAAGATGTGTACAGCTTAAAAAGAAGCGGTGAACTCGCCGAGACATTTACGACAACATATTTAAATTGGTGCACAGAACAAAAAAGAGCTCACCGCTATTTCAAACGCTGCGAGCGGGATATGAGAACAAATGGCTACAAACTTAATCACAACAAGACAACAAAGAATAAAAAACAAAAAAACGCTGTAAGTGAAAGAAAATACGCGGCAACATGCAGTCAAAATTGCGCACACTGTCCCTACTAATTGTAAAAAAGGGGTACCTGATCAAAATGGCCGCGCGTCGAATCCTCCACCGTTCTCATATGAGTATATATAAGAGGACAGTCGTTATATAATGTGTGTCGTCAAACCATATGAAAAAATGATAATAAGAACGCCCTCGTGCGTTCCACGGAGCGATATACGAAAAGGGTTCAATATTCGCACTGATTGCTTTGGTCGTGTTGGCTTTACTGGCATTGACACCAGACATTTTGATGACAGGCAGGAGTTAGTAACTAGCGCGTATATACAAAGGAAAACATTGAAAACTTCAATAATTGGAAGCTCCGAAGATGACCAGTAAACCTATGTATCAGAAGGCTCGAACCCAGTGCGTTAAGTCTCACGTGACTTTGTGCCGCTTGGCGCCTTCGGGCTTCCATTCCTTAGTCGATCACTGCGCATTCGGTCGAATTGCATCATGGCCTCATCCTCGGGCAAGTTGGACGGCAGGACGACGGGTAGTGGCAGCCGGATACGACGACGACTCACCGCCGGATGATTTTAAACCAGAGCACACGTCCAGTATAGCCGACGCGCAGGCGCCTATACGCTGCTCGCGCCGGGACCCCCGCACGCCCTGCCAGGCGTCGCCCTTTAAAAAGTCGGGCGGAAGCCACGACAGGTACGAAAGGAACTGCGCTGTAGTGGAATATGCAATAATAGTTAGCAGCAGCCATAAATATCAAATAAAAATCAAAAATAGTAAGAATAGATCCCTCTACATATGAAGCGCTGACTTTGCGTGTTTGTTTGCGTGTCGGTTTGTGCGTCTGTCCGCAGAAAGTCACGTAAGCACGGAGGATTGAGAAATGTCACGTGGGTACATGTATGAACATGTTACGAAATAGGAAGTCCATTGCCACTTTATCGATTTCATTCACCAAACGGATCACTTGGAGATTTGCACCCGTTAGCGTGCGAAGCACATCTGGTATGGATATGCAACGCGATGTTCATTGCTTCTCTCCCTTCAGAACAAGGCGATCAGGTAATGTGGAATTTAAGGTGACGGGTCGCGTTTGCTATTGTCCAATTGACATAGATCAATAACAATTTGCGGTACTATTCTACTATTACACCCCCAGAACCATTCTACTGTTACACCCCCAAAAACTCAAAATTTTAATTTTCGATGAAACCTCGCCTATAGGGGTAATCCGATGCCCTGATAACGAATATGACCTTCATTTCTGGCGTTGGCGCCATTTGGCTCCTATTGGCGCCAATTTGGCGCCAAATTGGCGCCAATTGGAGCCAAATGGCGCCAGCGCCAAAAATGAGTGTTATATTCGTTATCAGGACCTCAAATAACCCCTAAACGCAAGTTTTCAGCAAATTTGGTGAAAACACTCTTGGCGCCAAATTGGCGCCAATCGGCGCCAAATGGCGCCAACGCCAAAAATGAAGTCATATTCGTTATCAGGGCATCGGATTACCCCTATAGGCGAAGTTTCATCGAAAATTAAAATTTTGAGTTTTTGGGGGTGCAATAGTAGAATAGTACTCAATTTGCTGCTTGACTCGTAAGACATTTAAAGCTTAGTTTCTTTTTGAGCGCAGCGTTCAGATATGATGCAAGGGGCTGCGTGGGACTCCTAATCAACAAATATCGATTCTTATGTAAGATGTGAAGCGACTTCTATGAGACGTGGAGCATTTCAACCACGTGGAAGTGGGGCAAATTTGATTGAAAGTGCGCTGCAAAACATCGGTCGAGATCGTTCAGATACCGATAAATATCAATTAACTGTCAAAATGATAGTTTTGCACTCCTTAAACGTAAAGCTTTTACGTGTGGTAGTATTTACGCCGTGGGGATGCTCTACGAGTCCGTTTCGCCTTCTTCAGAGCCTGGAAGGATCATAATGGTCTATGGCTATCCGATCAATCGTCTCCGGCAACCCACTTGATCATTTCACTTCAACTTGTCTTTTTGAGTTCAAGAAAACCATAAACTCAATAATTCAAGGTTTTTTTTTCTAGACGATTTGTTTCGATTCTCCGGGATCTGGAGAAATGACCTAGTTGAACCGTTTTTACCTACATGGCTTAGAAAAATCAAAGAAACTTCGACACATTCTTCTCTTTCTCACTCATCCCGTGTCCAATGGTGAGAACTCTGCTACCTCTATACTATCTTCCTGTCTTGCAGAGAATGTCTTGCTTTGTCCACTTCATCTATTTTTGCCCTTTTCCATCTTCCTTTCTAGACTTCAAACTTCATACATTGTTCTACGCTCCATTTCTCCCATCACACCTTTCAGTTTCGCTACTTGTGCAGATCTTTGTAAGAACGACCATTGGTTATAGTCCTATTAACTATGGGAGCATCACCAGAATTTCAGAATTAGGGGCGAGATCTACCCTCATTCGGTTTCGCATTGCACCTGGAAATCGGAGGTGCCTCAGCCGCGGAGATGACAAGTTCAATTGGCAACAGCATTCAGTTGAGCATAGAACTGCTATTGCGTGTAATACTCTTTAATCGAATTTCCAGACGTTTCTAAAAAGTGTTCTCTGGCTTGAATCTTTCAAAGTCATAAGAACACTCTAGGCAGTTACGATCACTCGTTTGTTACCAACTATGCTAAGCGACCGACTGTTTCCACCCTCAAAATCCTCCCAATTCATTCACTGCCTCGGCGAGTTCAGGTTGGAAAATATTGTTCTACACATTTTTTTCTCAGTAGATATGCAAGTCCTTTGACAGAATAGTCCACCATAATAAGAAAACGACAAGTTGTACATGAATTACATCGGGATTCAATTGATGAAGTTGTTGTTAGTTCAAAATTCTTAGCGTGGCCGCGTGGTACTGATTTCTAGGAGGAAAAGGAATAATTTATTCGCATCCACTGGAGCTCGACACATGACGCGCTCGAACTCTTCGAAAAGGTCACCAACTGTAGGAAGGAATAGACCAACTGGCTTTTGCTGCCGTATCATTCTTACGATAGGATTCTTGGTCATTGATTACAAGGCAAAGATCACATCACGGCTATACAGCATGGCTAGCACAAAAATGTCCGCCCAAAGGTAAGACTCAGTTTTCTGAAAACGTTCAAGGTCATACGTCCCTTCCATTTTGACTCGTCTTGTTGCTCGTTCGCTGGCACTCTCCCCGTCTCCGACCGTGCATGAGCAAGCAATTAAGGCAAGATAACCGAAGTAGGGTGGTTCCACCGCATTTCCACCGTACTTATCCTCGATTCTCTCAGCAGACGATGCTTACCTGAAAGGAGCTGGCGATGAGCAATACGTGCTTCTGACAACATGACTGCTATTCCATTGACTATGCTATAAAGTAAACGATGGCATTTGCGGCTGTGCGATTCTCTCCTAGAATTTCTATCAGCCGCGATCTCGGGTAATTCGAGCCTCCGTTCGTCACTTGCGTAGATTGACACCCCTGATGATTTCTATCCATTTCCGTCCTGGAACTTCAAATTTGTCATGCTTTCGAAAAAGGGATTAGTCTTTTTATCAGTTAAGAAGATTCTTCGTTTACACCCTATTAGTTCATCTTTTACTCAATTATGTCACAATCTATTAATGCCATAGATTATTGCAGGCATCATTCACCATTAAACAACTCGAAATTTCATTCTTTCAAAATCTCATCGACTGTGTTGATCGAAGATTTATGTGCCACTAGCTGGTTAAAACACCATTAGAAGATAGAGGCACCATCTCGCCACAATAACCAGAGCTATCGCTTCCGTTTTTGGCTTTCGACAAATTCTCATGATATGGGTCTCGCAATCAGATTTCCTCCACTGAAGGTCTCTCGACGAAGGTTCTCTAGCCTTTGTGACGAGGCTAAGTGGCGTAGGCGGTGGATGGGAGAGTTGATCGTGAATCGAAGGTCGCCGGTAAATGCTCAGAGATGCGGGTGGGTTCAGGGAACGAACTCACTCTTTCTGTTGTGCTGATTCGATTTACACTTTCGGTCACCTTACAGTTGTATTATGAAAGCAGAAGTCGATCTCCGGGATAAACTTTCCAGATGCCCGGTGTATCCAACCCAAACGTCAGAGCTCGGCAATCTATTCGTAGATGCACGTATGCCAAAAACAGTAATATAGATGGACCGATGGACCTCATTCCCCTCAACTTGAGTTAGCCCCTGATAGGGCAAAGTTGGATATAACCGCTTGGGGGACTGCTAAAACCTGGGGGCAATAGCAGGGTGTTCAAAAGGAGAAGGACCAAAATGGCGATCTGCGAACGATCGAATATATGAAGGTCAAGCTAGGAAGATCAAGTACGACTTCGTCGACTGAGATGAGAAGGCATCGCCCTCTGCACCCCATTTTCGAGAGTGGAGAAGAATAATAGGCGTCGGCGGTGTAGCTACAGGCATACAAATGATATGAGCTCCGCGCTCTACTTCTACCGCTTCCCGAAGGCAACGTATTGTATTCAGGTTTTCAAATAATGACGAGCTTCTCACATCCCTCATTGCCAGTGTCTTTTCGTTCCTGTAGAGCTCTTTCTTTCTTACGTTTTAGCTGAATTAACTTTGCAAAGCAGTTGATTACCATATTATGATAATTAGGTAAGAATTTAAGCATCAGCATTCTGAACACTGAGCATTTCACGATCCGGAACATCTAAATGCATATATAATCTGTCCGTTATAGAATGAAGAGTATTTCATACAAATGAAAAGGTTAGAAAAGTGATTAAGCTTTTCTTTCCCTAGTTTTCGATTCATCCCTCTGCTTTAAGAGCAGAAGCAACTTCGGCATAACATTGCTAGTAAAAAGCAAGTTCGAGTATGCTTTTAACTCAATTTGTGAGGGAAACGGTGTCCTTGAGGCGACCTCTATGCCATATTCTTTCATTACTTTGAACTTGGAAGGAATTTTTTAGGCCTCCGAAGTGTAATTTTTCATTTATTTGGTGAAATTTGGGCATTAGAAGTCTGAATGTTATTGATTTCTCAAACGACATTTGCTTTCCGAAGAGCAACAACTTCATTGTAACTCTCATGGCAAAAAAAAACTAAATATGCCTTTTTAATTAAATTTGCAAGGCAATAATGCTCATGAGTAGGTTCTATTCATCTCAACTTCTTATAATTATATTATTCGGACACGGCTAGAACTTCGTAGATCTACCAAAAAAGACTTCTTCGCCATTTGCGGCCGAAATTCTTGAAATAAATTCCGAGTTTTGGGGATTTTTCAAGCAACTTCAACTTCTCGCACAGCAGCAATTTCATTACAACTCTTCTAATGAAAATGTAAGTCAGAATATGCCTGCTCAATGTACCTGCGAACGCCCATGCCACTAAGTGGGTCTTTCGTCTCTATTACATTATTATTATTATCCATTATTATTATTATTCTCTATTATTGTTATTATTATTATTATTATTATTATTATTATTATTATTATTATTATTATTATTATTATTATTATTATTATTATATTATTACTATTACAAGATTAATCTATCACTTTGTAGCATTCATAGCAGAATATGACATACTTTCTTAAATGTGTATTTCCCATATGTCGGCTGATATCCCGACACTGAAGCATTGAATAATCATGGATTCTCACTTTCTGCTTCTTTTGCTCAATTTTGACAACTTTTGCTTTCCGGAGAGCAGCAACTCCACTATAACTCAAAGAAAGAAAAATAAGTCTGAATATACTTTTATCATCCATTTGCAGGAACATGATGTTACCTCAGGCTTCTAGGGTGTACATTAGTACGTTGCATTGAATCGTGGTATAATATAGGCAACATACTAAACTATATGTCTCCTCATATTTATTATTTTGAAACTGAAACTCTGAGAGTTAGTCATTCTTCGAGCAAATTTTACTTCTTACCGGTAGGAGCTTTTACTTCAATACACTTTGCAAACGACGCTCTTGAGTCGAGCTATCGCTATGACATTTTTCGATTACTCCATTTAGTCAACGGTAGACAGGTACTTAGATAATATGTTATAGTTCTAAAGGAGTGGGCATATATAATATTTTGACGCTGAGCTTTGAATATCAGTGACTTACCATGCTGCAGTGCAATAAGAAGCTGAATACATTAGGATGAGTATGCTATACTTATACTATGCTTTGGATCTTGGTTAAAAGGGTTGTATTCACGCAGTGCTTGAAGATCGCTCATTTTGCCCCTGTTTGGTTGTCAAAACCTTCCCAAGCAAATTGAGCTTCTTTTTTCTTATAAACACGACCATTCGCTTTCTCCGAGAATGCCCAATCGCGAGCAAGCTGCCATAAAGGCACAGTTCACGGTGATATTGGAGTATTTAGTTCTAGAAAAATAATGGAAGTAATAGTTTAGAATAATGCAAAAGGCGTAGAAAGCGAAGCGGTGGCGTATCAAGAGAAAAGTGGGGCTTCAAAAAATTAGTAAAGCCAGGGGTTGGAAGTAAGTGAAACGATAAAAGTTGCATGGAATGGTATTTGGACGAGCTGCCCATCTGTTTGTTTGTTGTGTTGTGTGATTTCGTGTTGCTGGCTACGGTAAGCTGCCTTTGTGCAACTTGCGGATCTCGGTGCAATTTTTGGGACCCTTATTACGCTCTGTCTGGTCCTTTTTTCCAGTCTGACAGCGTCCCTTGTGCTATTCTTGGAGGCGACAGGTCCATCCCAGAGAGAAACCTCAAGGACTGTGCTAATTTCAGAGGCGACAGTTCATCTCAGAGAGAAACCTCAGGAACTATTTTTATCCTTAACTGTGTCTTAGTTTGACTTGTTTTTCACCACTTCATTTTCTTTTTCTATCCTATTATCTTTCTTATCTTTCTTACAAGTTCTCAGAATTCTCTTATGTAATCTGAGTTCCAGCAATGCCAGCTTTGTTTGAATTTCAAATGTGCTCAGTACAGTTGAAGTGGACTTCATCCTACAGAGACAGTGAGAACTATTTGAAACCCAGAGATTTCGATTGAATAAGAGCGCCGTTTTCAAGATTGAATGGTCCCGCTAGTCATTGTTTGGTAATCCTACGCTATCGACTGCGGTTTTTTTTAACTTGCCAAAAACATGGTACTTCTCAATTAAGCCTAGTAAATTTGACGACAGGTGAAAGTATCCACCATCTTTGTTGCCAGTGGCGTACAATGAGCCAAGCAAAACTGAGGAGCTTTTCCAATATGGGCTACTCTTCCTCCAAAAGTCAGTTGCCGTTGTATTCAGAAAAACTGGTCTTTCCCTTCGTCAGAGAAAACGTGAATTTGCAAGATTCAAGTGAAGAGTCCGTATCAAACTTTGGAATACCTCATATATTGTAGTTACACAACCATCAGCGGGTGCGTACCAACCTCATATCCTGATCACTACTTTTCTCACCTACTTCAAACACCAACTATGGAGACTTTGTGCCAAAAGAGTGCTCCATCCAGCCCAAAGCCTAGACTAATTGAAGTAGATCCACCAAATAATCCCATTTTCAAATGTTTACATGAGTAAGGAATTGTGCGATTCCTGCATATGCACTCTGTCCTCTTCAGTAATCATATCTGTTCACAGGGATCGCGGAATTGTTGCGAGAGCACCACTATTCTCGTAGTCTCAGCTGTAGTTCGATCAGTTAGAAAAGTTTCATTTCACATGGAAAAAGTCAAGGGGTCTTTTTTTCACATTCTCGACTTGCAGTCCTTGCTACCTTCGCCGGAAAATTTTTATTCTGGTAGTACTAAAAAAATTAGCAACATTCAATCGCAGTCAAAAGCAATAGTTGGTGAGTCGTAGATGCTGGTTGAAGTCACCCTTATACAACGCAAATGCTTAGAGAAAAAAGATAAATTCTAAGTTACTATAGAAATGAATTTTTTCCGATCTCTTACTACTTCCAGTACCATTTGCGAGCCCTACGTGGATCCCCTTCTCAATTCTTTGATTCGTGCCTTCAATCTATTTCCGATTCTTTCAATAATTCACAACTCTAACTTAATGTAAAATGTATGGTTGGTAAAAACTTCTTGCATGCTCAACGAGAGCTATGTATGTTTTTGCCTCACGCACTTTCCAGTTCCAGTCCCAGAAACTGTCTTAAACTTAACGGCTTCTACCATGTGAATTTAACACTAATATAATGATTCGTCCCTTACTCTCGATGATCCGACTAGATTTCTTTTGATAAACTTTAACAAATTATGTAACTATTGCTTATAAGTGAGCATCAATATACGATCATTTCAGGGAAGCGCATCTGTAGTCACTGGTATGTCTATTTCCTTTCCTACAACTTTTATAACAACGATGACTTTAGGAACAGAGAACAAGACTAGCAGGCTCTCGTTATAACCGCAAAAGACAGCTTGAAAAGATTCTGCCTTCGACGATTCTGCCTTTTTCCGTCCTCTATTCTTGCTGATGTGGCTCAACACGATTGAATGATGAACGCTATACGCTTATGCTTTTCATCTGCTTTACTATAGAAAATTACAGGCGCCGTTCAAAATCATTCACTTGAATTTCCAGTGTTCTGTGCAAAATATCCCGACTGCTCGCTCACACACTAATTATTTAGGGGAGACCAGGTTGTTATACGTATTTCAGTGCGTTACCTACAAAGTCGCGGTACATTGAGATTCTTCGTGGTATCTATGTGTTATTCATTACAGGAGCACCCCACGATCTCTCCGTCAACATTGGTGACTCCATCAGATCCGTCAGTGCGTCAGGAAGAGCTAGTTCTATGATGGGTGCTATTTCAGCAATCACGCCTGGCCTCCTTTTACGTTTAGCCCCGAACAGAGCATGATAGCCAGGTTGGCAGAGGCATCACGTCAAACATGAATGAATAAGTCGCGGTGGTCCTGGTTAGAGGCAGGCAAACATTCATGGAAAGAAGCACCGGCTCCCTTTTTGAGTTCTCACTCGTTCACTACCGTGTCTCGGCTAACCTAGCTCAGCATCTTACTAAGCACCAGGAGATCAGGAACCGAAGCTGCTGCCTTGTTCCATTAATTCGCCGAAGGATCGCTGCTTTGGGATAGATAACGTGTGCGTGTTCTGGATGGGAAACAGCTGATATCACCAGTCAACCTGGCGAGCCATCGAGGAACGGATCAACAACCAGTCGTTCGGCCGCTGGGAACGTGAATTCACTTCTCTGCTCCCTTATACTATTCCCTTCATGGCTTATCTTTCCGGATCCTCAAATCAGGCTATTACCTTGGAAAGCAGCCTAAGCCTTTTTGAGTACGCCATGGCAACAAAATGATAGTCGCATAGAAACGGCAATTCATTCCATGTGAACTGTTTACTATTCATCGCTTCAACAAAATGTTGGCAAAATCATTCGATATAACCGTCTCCTGTACTAATTATAGCTCGAAGACCCTCTGCTCACCGACGGGGTCACGCAGAGTTTCTTGAGAAAACTTCATCCCGGGCTTTCATCAACGGTTGCTTAGAAGCAGCAGCGGTGGTGGGTTCTGAGCGCAACTCCCTCTTTAGCATAGACTGTACCGCCGAACCCTTTGACTGGGGCACGGGAAGTCCTAGGCCAATTGGAAGCAGCGATCAGAGTTCATAAGGCTCCCGGAACCTATCTGATTTAATTGTATTCGCTCTAGGAGGTCTATACTCATTGAAGTAGAAACGCATCTGTACTGTATTTCTTTCTATCTGCGATTTTGCTTGCTATTGCCTCCTGTTTACTGGTTGACTCGTCGCAGTGGTGTTCAGAGTGGCAGCTGGGCAAAATTGTTTGAAGAGATCTGCCACTGGTACAGGTATATCTAGTACTTTGTTGTGACATCGTTCTTCGAGAGTGCGCCTTGGTCGACCTCTTAATTCGTCTGCATTGATTTTTTACGGTTTTTACGGTGCTGCCTTGTGGTTTGATGACAACCTCGCTTCGGAGTGGGATAATTTGGTCGAGTTCTTATTGAGACCTGCTAATTGCTTTTTTGGATCTGCTTTGCTTAGAGTGGCAACTGTGTACTAGTACTGAGGAAGCCTTGCCACCGTAACAGGTACACTGTCTCTTCTTTTGTGCTGCGTAGTTGCTGTGGTTTGACCTATTGCTATTTTCTTGCTATTTCGTCGACATGGACATGGAGCCATTCGAACATGGATGTTCAAATTGTCCGGCTTCCTCTGATAGTCGCAAGAGGGGAGGCGTATATGAACAGGAGGTATCATCATGGAGTGACCTGCAGAGCAAAGTTGAGAAATTCAGCAGTTCAAAACGTACCACTGGTTCCGTTAAGAAGGTTATCTGTGCTATGATGAAAGAGTTAAGTCGTCTGAGGCCTGAAAATATGGAATTAAGAAATGAGATTAAGGAATTGCGCAAGGAGTCGTAAGAGTACTGTAAGTAATTCTCGAGCGGTCTTGTCTACTACTCACAGTGATAGCGATTTTATCTCTAGCTCTGACTCTACCTTACCATTTCATGAGGTTGAAAGACTGCGTTCTATTGTTGTCAGTAGAATTCCTGTATCTGAATCCACAAATTCAAGGGAAAGGTTGTCAGTGGACTTTCAACGTGTTTGCAGTGTATTTGACTTTTTAAGAGTAGAATGCAATCCAGTGACTGTGTATAGGATGGGTAAACCATCGCAAGACAGGAACGGATTACTGGAAACTGTTCTTCCCTCGTTGTTTTCCAACGTATGATATTGAGGGGAGCGATTCTTCTTCGGTATTTTCCTCATCGCGAGATCTTCCTTAGGGGTCCCTAGAGAGGAATGCGACCGACGGCGGGCACTGCGTCAAGGTACAAAAGAAGGAGAGCACAGGTCTCCCACAGTAGGCGATCATTGCTCATGTGGAGACAGAGCTGAGGATTCCGACGCTCCCCTCGCCTCTCCTTATGCTCAGGGAAACTAATTTCTTCTCCTCCGACTAAGTTAAAGAGCATTAGTTTTTTTCTACTCAAATGTGAGGTCAATCACGAAGAACTCGAGCTATGTGGAATCCGTTCTATTCAACAAGTACGATATCTACGCTTTTTGTAAAGCCTGGCTTAAACCCAGTCACATTATCCCTCCAATCCTGGGGGATGTGTGTGGACTATGACATTCAGAGGTGTGACCGCCCAAGGAAAACAGGTGGGGGAGTGATGCTTCTCGTTCATTCTAGACTTTCCATGGCTCTAGTTTTCAAGGAGTCCGTAAAGGATGCATATGAAATACTTTGTGTCGATGTTCTGAACGAGAGTTCAAGCTTAAGGATTATAGTAGTGTACAGAGCGCCACCATGCGCCGTCAAGAATACTAAGCAGTTAGTCGAAGTCCTCAGTGATCTCATTGCTTGCGTGCTTCAAACGATGATTGTTGGTGACCTTAACATGCTGGAATTGTATCACGGCATTAATACGTTTTCTGATGGTTCTATGTTTTCGTCTTTTCGTGAGTTGCTTCACAGTCACAGATTAACGCAACATTTTACTGAACCGACCAAGTAAGATTCTGGACCTAGTTCTCAGCACCAAGCCTGATTTGGTTAGCAAGCTAAAAATACTTTCTTCAGTTGGGTACAGTGATCATAGCAGCATCGTCTTCGAAATCATTGGGTATGACAGCATGGCATGCAACACTTTTCGAACAGTATATTCTGCGTGTAACTATGAGACTTTACAAAGTGATCTTTCTCGTATACGCTGGGTCGATTTACTTGAGAGCTGTGGTAGTGTCAATGAGAAGTATGGGTTACTATTAACGGTACTGCACACTGCCATTGACTACTATGTCTCTTAGGAGAGGGTGACTTCGTTTAAGTCTGCTCCTTTACCACGTTTTTTGAGGAACATGAGTGAGCATAGGGACTGCCTCTTCCAAGAAGCAAGGCGAACTGGAAACTGGTCCAGGTATGATAAATTTACAGAAATGTTCTTCACACGCTTGAGTAAGTACTTGAATAACATCGAGAAGAAAATTGTTGAGTCTGGAAACTCGAACCTTTACAGGTATTTGAGTAGAAAATTGCATGACAAAGGGTGCATCGGGCCTCTAAAATGTGGAATCCTTATGGCATGTAGTCCAGATGACAAAGCTAACATGTTTGCAGTTCAGTTCTCAAAGTCTTTCTCGATTGAGGATGTTAATGTTCCTCACTTTTCAACGACCTCCGTCTCGACTATGAATCAGCTACTATGGTTTTACGCAGATCAGTTGTACGAACGGATTATGAGCTGGCCCAAATCCTCTTCAGTCACGTTTAGTCTTCAGTGCTCTTCCGATGTTATATGTGAGCCGCAACCAATCACTCATGAAGGGGAAGTTCCTGCGCGATGGAAACACTCTTTCGTCACCCCGGTTCTTAAGAGGGAACCTTCCTCTGACCCTGCGAATTATCGTCCTGTCAGCATAACATCTTTGTTTTGTAGACTTTTTGAGAAAACGATCAAGAAACACATACTCGAGTATGCTGCATCTGACAGAATAATACCACGGGTCCAACATGGTTTTGTACCTGGGAGGTCGGTGGAGACAAACATGATTGAAAGCCTTGAGGACTGGACAGTAGTACTTGATAAAAGTATAAAAGATACTGTGATGTTATATATTTGGACTTTGCGAAGTCTCGATAGAGTACCACACAAAAGACTGCTTCATAAGTTGGAGATGATGGGTTTCCATCCAACACTCGTAAGTTTGAACTCTGATTTCCTCCACGGCAGGACCTTTCAAGTGCGAGTAGGGCAGAGTTTCTCTGAAAGTAGGAGCGTGCTGAGCGGAGTGCCGCAAGGAGGGAGTTCTGTCACTGGTATTGTTTAACACATATATTTACAGCTGAGATTCCTTGTTTGTTCAATGGATTAGATGTTACAACAAAAATGTATGCTGACGATGAAAAAATTTACAAGGTCATAACTGAAGCGAAGGACCAGGAGCGGCTACAGAGGGCCATTAACATCTTAAGTGATTGGGCTAAGCGGTGGCAGCTCCCCTTGGCCCCGCATAAAACCAAGTGTACGAAGATTGGCAATAAGTCCGAGATTCCTTCTAGTCTTTATACAGCTGAAGGAGTTACAATCACTCCTGTCACTTCTGTGAGAGACTTAGGTTTTCATTATACTGACACACTTGACTTTTCCAAACACATCAGAACCCGGTGTACCCTGGCCTTATTGCGTACACTGCACATCTTCAAGGGTTGCCTTCCACGAATAAGTCAATACTCCTCAAAGCTTACAAACCATATGTTCGGCTCTTGGTTGAGAGTGGTGCTGCTGTGTTCAACCCATCTAGGAGAAGGGATGTTGAAGCACTTAAGAAGGTGCAAAACAATTTTACGCGTAAAATCCTTTGCCAATGTAGGAGTTTTTTATTCTAGGATTTCTAAAGCATCTATTCGCAACAAGTACTTTGAACTCTCTAGTTTGGAATCACGGCGCAAGGTATTCGACGTATGCATGCTTACAAGCTACTGTACCAAAGTGATAAATTTGGTTCTTTTGATTTTTATAATATGGCTCACTCCCGAACCAGAGGAGGTCAGACCAAAATAAATCTACTTAGGCCCAGAACCAGGATGAGAGCCAGAAGTTTTACATTCAGTGGGGCTAGCCTCTACACAAAGGTAACAAAAAAACATGATCACTCCTGATTCCTTGTCTAAGTTCTTCCCCTCTGTGGAAGTAATTTTATCTAAGTACATATGAACGTTCATAGTTCCTTGCGGTTGACCATTTCTTTCTTCTACACGTTTGTTTTATATCTAACCTAGGAGTCACGCTATTTCGCTTATTTTACATAGTTTTCTCTGTACGATTACGTTTTATCTCTATTTATTCCTTGTATTTGCTCCATTATTTAAGTTGGCTCCAAAAGGTTGTTATCATTTTCAAACTACGTTTGCCTTAGCAGCGTAATAAACATAACATAACAACACACTCACGTCGGCACTCACTTTTCTCGTGTTTCTGCGGGTTCCGCAGTGTAATCACCGTATTCGGAAATAGGACACACCGAGACAAGAACAGAGGCAAGGCGATCATCTTCAGACATGTCGTTAACCTACCCATCGCAATTCAAGAAACTGTCATGCTAGAAATGTCGAAACAACCGGCGATCTCAGGAAATGGTTCGCCAAGTACGCGCAGAGAAGGAGCGGCTGTTGGGTGATTGCGAGGCTTCATCATTTTTCGGAAACCGACGAACTGAGAGCACCAAAGCACTTATGTGAGCAAAGTTGTACCATGAGCATACGGAAGATGTAGATTTGGAAAAGGCCCTCTGGACAAGAAAACTGCGAACTCCCGTTATGTTGATACCTTATCCATGGCACACCCTATATAATGTCTTTCAAGGGAACTCTGTCAGCCTGATTGAGCCTACAACTAGCTTACGACGATGTTGAATAGTTTGCCTCTTCATTACTTCTGATTGAGTACTTCTTTATTCATGGCATCGCTCCCTTAGCTAAAACCCAAATGCTTGTCAAGGCCCCGTAATAACATAGGTATGCGACATTGGTTTCTGGTTTATTGTAAGCGATCCTGTGCACTCGAAGGCACACTGCACGTTCAAAAAGATTTTTGAATTTTCCCGCTAGACTGAATCTGTGAAGTCTAAGAATGGTATACGGGCCGCAGTCGGTCGAAAAAAACGGTCTAGGCGGGCGTAATAAGGGCTCCAAAACCGATTAGGCCTACGCAGACACTAGAAGTAGCCGTGTTATGCCGGCCTCATCACTACTGCATCATTCACATGACCAGAAGAATAGTACGATCAAATGAGAGACACCCAGTCGTCTGTACTCATTCTTGGCACTTTTTTGAAGTGGTTGTCTTCGGAGCTCTCTTTCGCAGACGGTAGCGATAAGCAATCCTACCTCGGCTCTCATAGATCGAGGAAATTTAGGTGACAGAGCCTACGCTTTTCTCGATATTTTACCGGCAATTGTCTAACTGCGAAGATGGCATTCGTTGAGGACCATTGGGGCATGAATTCAAATTTCTCTATGAGACGGGAACAAGCTGTCTCAATCCTCGTCCTCTGGTTGCTCGAATAGTTTCAGTGTAGGTGCAGTCAATTTGATCCCCTTGCAATTAGAACGCTCATCGCGTACCTCTTTTGTTCATAGATGGATCTGGGATTTATTCCTTCTGCACTATGGCGTTTAGGAGCTGAAAAAAATGCTCTACGAGCACCTTTCACACCTCGATCTGTACCCTCTTCAGACCAGTCGTGTTCCCAATCTTCATCTTTTCTATTGCTCGACGTACCACTGTCCGGTCTGATGGGACCAGCAGGGCTAGTAGCCTCCATTTTTGAACTGTTTTCAGGGTGGTATCCTAACTTCAGCATACCATCAAAATATTCACTTTCTATGTGCTTGACCGCAGCGAGCTTCCTCGGGATGAAGCCGTCGCTTTTCATTACGGCCGTCATTATCTCGATGTTTCGAATAGCCCGATAGTGTCTTCGCTGTCGACTGTGGAGTACCTCGATAAAAGCCAAGATAAAGCCAGAGTCCAATTCCGCGTCTTTTGTCTTCGCTTTGACGAGCCTATTACAACAGCAATGAACAGCCAAGTCTTCTGAAAAAGCCGCCTTTAGCCAGCGGTTGTGTTAAAATCCCATCCGCTTTACGACTGAAGTACAACGAGCGCAGGGTAGATATGCTGTCGAGGTACAGCTCCCAGTAAGACCAGAGTTCTATCACGAGAGTTCCTTCCCCTTCCACCTCTTTTGGACTCTCGCAGTCATGACACTTGCGCTTTGCATGACGATAAGGCCGCAATATACATTAATTGTTGCGAAAATTCTAGCGTTTAGTGGAGTCGACCATCAAGGGTATCGTAGTGGTCAACATTCACCTGAAATCTTGTAATGGTAACATCGAAAAGAAACTTAGGTCAATGTCATCACGCTGCTGTCAAATGAACCTCCGATTCTAGTTCCTTGGGGAACGCCTTTTTTTGAGCTTAACACAGACCCCTGGGTTTTGCTGACTCCCAACAAAACCGTACTGTCACGCATGCCACGAGCTCTATAGCCCGTTGTTCCTACGATTTTAGTCACAAAACTGAGTCTTGCAGTCGCTACTACGGATAACTGTTTCAGCAACTGTTTTCAACAATCGGTATCTTCCAATACCCTCGAGTGATGAAAGATGTGAGCGTGCACGGTTTCACAGCTCCTTTCGACCACAAATGTCAAAATGAAATTGATGCAATGAGGAAGCGGAATGCAATACTTTCCTTCAATGAATGGATTTCACTTGGTTTAATACTTGAAGCTATCGTGATTTCTAGCGATAAATGTGGTAAAGCCTAAAAAATGAAGGCAAAGGAAATGAGTCATGCATACAATGCCTCCTCGCCTTTACCCATCGTTAGGCCGGTCATCCCTCACCGGTAAAAGCCCTCTGCTCCTGCGATGGGCATTTATTCAGCGAACCACATCGCTCTCGATTTGCCCGCAAACCCTGACCGTGTTGATTCTTTTGCAGAGCATTCAGCACCTCTCCATGTAACCATCCGCATCTCCTTCCTACTCTCGATCGTACTACTGTTTTCTTATGACACCATTTCCGATGAACTCGTGGTATTGCAGTAGGCTGTATCTCATCTGAACCTTGTCTACGTCATTCCTTTTAGGAAACTGCCTTAAAACCATTTTCCCAAATGCCGAGAGAGGGTAGAGATCAACGCAGAAAAATCGCTCATTCTCCCATTCACAAAAAGTCGACTGGACTGCGAGCGAAAATTAAGGTAGCTGAGTAAATGGCACGTAATTGACTCAATTTCAGAAGTGGAGCTGAAGCCTAGAACTGTCCAAACAAACCTTGGCGCTGTATATTATATAAATGGAACAAAAATAGCAACAACTAGACCCGAAGAATAAGAAAATTCACCATAGAGCCAAAAGTGTATATGCCTTTCGAGTGAAGCCACTCAAAAAGTATTATTGGAAAGAGATGTTTTCAGTACAAACACTGCATGCTGACTTATATTGCGATTTTATCTGATAATGAGCGCCTCATTAGAAATCACGGCTTCAAATCGACGTTTCAAAAGAGGGTCGCCAGAGTCATCAATCCTGCGTAATGGAATCTTCCCAACACATCCTACTTGAATTGCAAAGTATGTACCTTGAAAGATAGATTTATGCGCCTGTTTTGAAAAATCCATGGTGTTAATGAAGCAGTACAGACGTCGCGGCATTCCGTCTTTTTCCACTCGAGAAATAGTCAGTGAATGCCTGGTGTACTATGCAGTGCCAAAGGAGCTAGGCTTGACATTCAACTTCTCCGCTTTGTTGTTTACACTCCTTTGAACACCATTTTTAAGCTAAGGCCCGACTCTTCGGTTCTGCAGCAAAGGCTCCTTCTTCGTCTGGATCTTCCTATTGAGGGGATCTTTTTGGCAACATCTACGTAACCCCTGAAGCTCAGCTAACAATCTTAATCCCTGTCAGGGCTTGCCTTGACGGCTGCTTGCTCGAAGTGAGTGGTCGAGTGTCCTGCTACATTGGATAGTCGTGTAGAAACACTTCTTCCCCCCTCCCGCTTTCAGCCCAATGACGAAAGGTCTGGCACGGCTAGCCAAGGTCTTCGTGCCAGAGCAGACCTACTAATTCCGAAGAAACGACCACCTTGGCATAAGCTGGTTTATATCTTCATATCCAGTATTTCTGCTTTTTCGTGTTCGATGTAAATTTGGATTGGCCGTTCAAGTAATGCGCCAATTTCAGAGGGGAATGAAGAAAGGAAGAACTACCAAGTCCGCTCATTTCTCTTTTAAATGGCTACAATACTGCAGTATCAGAAACTAACCAACGGAAAGGGGATGCTCCTTTACTCTTCCCATAACATGCGAACGAGGATTGCTGACGCCAAGGAATCCGTTCCAAGTTCTTTGTTAAAAATTCGTTCTTGTAGCACTCAATCAGATGGAACAGTTTGTCTCGTAAATCAATTACTTCAGAAGAAATCGTAACAATGCTAGCAAAAATATTTTGTAGTTTATCTGCATTTACTGGCTAAACTACAGTGCTCGCTGAAAGAACTCGAAAATTCACGCGAGTACCACGGGTTCGCGTCTTTTTTTTTCGTCGTCTTTCTCTATAAATCGCTTCAAAATGATGTAATCCTCAGGTCTTCAGGTTCTGGAGAAAAATTCCTCCGAAAATTGAAAAATGCCAAAGAAATCGACTACGTCATTTTGCCGTAAATTGATGTCATATTATCAATGGAACCTGTAAGGAGGAGTGTTGAGTGCAAAGACCGTAGATGCAGTTACCTACAGCCTCCAAACCAAAAAGGGAACGGTGGAGACTGAACAAAACCAATAATCATTTTCATATTGTATTGAGCAAAGTCGAGAACGTGGCGCAATCCAAAACAAATTCTGGACACATCATCTTCAATGACCAATCAGCCCCTGCAAGCACTAAAGTATGCACCCCATGTAAATTCAATCACCTTTCTGTCGAAACCCAGGTGCATGGCGCAATCCAAAATAGAGCACTTCTAACAGATTAGGGGAAAATCTTGTAGAGCTCGATGAGCTGAGTCCAACGGTACCCTTATCTCCTCGATTACTCCATTTTGAAGCGATATATGGAGAAAAAACGGAGAAAACGCAAATTAGCGGTATTCGCGTGAATTTTCGAGTTCTTACGGCGAGTACTGTATTTACAGAAGAAATATTGGGTGGACGCAAAAATAGTTGTCCATGCCATCGATATATTCAAAACATTATAACTAACTTAGCTCAAACAGATGTTTCATAACGAGAATTGATGAATAGAAGGAAGGTTTTCCGATGTACTTCTCATTTTAGTGAACGTGTTGACGCAGATGGGGGCTCGAAAAAGATGATAGATTGAGAGGAAACGTCGGGTGATAGTGGTGACGGACCTTTATATTCAACTACAAATTATAAATTGCAATAAGTTGCTGCTTCTGCGTCAAGTCAAGCAGCATTCGCTTCTGCATTTTGTCGACCATCTCATGCTTCAAGTGCATTGCTCTCTTGCAGGATGTTCTCCTAGTTCTTTTCCCTCTTAGCACTGTCCCAGGAGAAAACTCTTTCACCCGCTTACTGAATTGGTAGGAAACAAGAAAGTATGGTGATTCCCAAAACTGGGTGCCAGTGTACCATGCGTCAGTCATAGTGTCCCCCACCGGTGGGTGCCATTGTCGTCAAAGGGTTAATGATACAGAGAGGGCTTGTTTCTCCCCTGTAGGGGCAAAAAGCTCGGAGTAGCTGCCTTTTTCATTACGGTAGAGAAAGCTTAGATTAAGGGAATGAGTGCACCTCCTAGAAAAGGAGTTTATGACTAGTGTGACTGGCAATTGTTCGCTGTGTATGGAAAGTGCGAAAACTGTCTGATGGTGAGCTGATAAGTGTACCCAATTTTACACCAACAAATGCAGCAATCGCTTCTTTTACAAAATCAGAAGACGTCGTAGTAGAATTTTTGGAAAAAAATTCTACAGACAAGTCATGAATTGGCTTTCCATTTCGTTTCGCACGAGCACTGAAGCGAAAAGTGGATCATTGTGGAATGGGCCAGGCAGCTCCATGAATCAGTTCTAAAATGACGAATAAACTGGTAGGAGCTACTTTCAAATTATGATTCTCTATGCTGTAATCACTGAATGCCTTCCATTCGACTGCGATTGATAACAGGCTGTACTTCCTCTTGTTAATGAAGGCCCTACTTCCGAGAACGTCTTCAATGTATTTAGCCTAACAATCAGAAGCCTTACGGTTTTGGCAAGATCACAGACCACTCTCGTTGAAAAATGATACGGGTTTATCATTTGTAAATCGACTCTTTTACTTTCTAGGTAAGAATGATGCGTATCAAAGAGGCGATACACCGCAGGAAGCTCATCCACGAAATGAACGAGGAGGTAAAGGATGTCGAAATCGATGTCATTAATTGTAAGTTGATAAGAAACTGAGGTCAGCAGTATAGCATTGAAGGCGACAACAATTTCTTTTACTTGTTATCCGACTTACTCTGTTCTCATGCTACCCCATATGTGTAAATACACGATTTAACCGTTTCTAAGCATAACGAAGGTAGCAGATGACCAAAATACTACGGGGCACATCAGTAATTCAGAGGTGCCAGTGTAAAGCCACTTTGGTGATTGCCTCAATCCAATATCTCCTATAAAACCACTGTACAACAGGAGAACCACCATCAACGTCAACAGCTTCATTTTATGTCCTTGACGAAAACATTCAAGTAAATTGTCATTGAGAGTGATCCGTGCAGCGATTTCACATACCGCGTAGAAGGATGGAATGTGCTGACCAGAATGGTCATTTTTGTACAGTCATTGCCTTCCCGCGCACAAACAACGTGATGACCTAGCACACGCACGACTGTGAGATCGACTGCCGAACAACTAACGCTTAGTGTGGCCTCTCTGTACTTTGAGCAATCCGACGTTCTTTCGTCCTTTGGCTTATGTGGAAGGTACCTGCAGATGAATGAAGTCATCACAACTTCTTGTACAATGTCCTTGTGAAGTCATTTCTTTTGGATCTCGCAACCTTGAGTCTTCGGGACCGATTTCTCGGTTTATGCGCAGTCTACGTGACTCTTGAGATTTGGAACACAGGCATCGAACAACACAAACATATTCTGCTCACAATTCGACTGACTGCACTTTTATACCTGCAGAACGTGCAAACGTTGCAACACACAGTAACAGAGTAGGATTCTTCACGAGGCACTGGGTAGTGCGAAAAGTATCTGCCAATTTTTTCGCATTAATCCAGACTTCCGTTCCATCCAGAAGCTCCAGAACCAGTATCCAGAAGTTTACCGAAGCTTTCGTTAAGTGTTCAGTCCTAAACCCCCTACTAAGAGGTTCTGTGCACACCTCGTTCCAACGCTTCACAGCCTGAAATAACAGTTTGCAAGATTATGAAATTTCCTGACATATTACCCTATTACAGGTGAGTAGTCCCCTTTCATAGTACTTTTATAGAGGCTCTCAGAAAGTACCGGGAGAAATCTGGACTTCTGTTTATCTCTCGACAGATACTTTCTACACAATCTATTATATTTTGGCAGCTTCCAAATTCCCTTGTCGTTTTTCTCTCCGTATCCATAGAAGGGATTTATTTTTTCGGCAAGATTTTCTTTTTTTGTATTCGAACTACTTTGATGTTCAGTCGGGGATAACGAATAATCTGTTTCCTTCAATTCGCCTTGAAATAATTACGTAGTTCACATCACCATACAGTGGTACACAGTGAGCTTTTAAGCCATTATGGGCCTGCCTTTTCTAGCCAAAAATAGTGAAAACTAGGACGAATGCCATGCCAGCCGTTGGCCCCAAATGCCTATTCTAAGGATAGTATAGAAAACAATATGCCCTCGAGTAAGTTTATGAGAAGTGCCACGCCAATAACCCCCTCCCCCTCCCC